>JAAKBH010001382.1:0-19214 GCA_019776075.1 Amaranthus palmeri | reverse complement strand
CCAGTGAGAACCAAGCTTATATGAGAACCGTGAGAACCAATCGCGTTGATAAAAATGTGTTACTTTTTTTTATAGAAAATGTGTTACTTTTGAACAAAAATATGTTACTTTTGTTTATTAAAAAAGTTGTTACTTTTTAGCATTAAAAGTGTTACTTTCAGAAAAAAAAAATATTTTTTTCAAAAATATAAAGTAACACGTTTTCTTTGAAAAGTAACACATTTTTATGTAAAAAGTAACGCCTTTTTCTGTGTTTTTTTTCAGAATTTTTTTTCCTAAAGTAACACTTTTTTGCCCAGTAGTATCACAAAATACAGTAACACCTTTTTGCCCAGAAGTAACACCTTTTTAGTAAAAAGTAACACTTTTTTGTAAGTCTGATTGGTTCTCACGGTTCTCATATAAGGATGGTTCTCACCGGAACTTCTTCCTATATATATATATATATATATATATATATATATATATATATATATATATATATATATATATATATATATATATATATATATATATATATATATATATAGGGGAGGGATCCAATGAGAACGGAGTTGAAAATAAGAAGGGTAAGAAAGATTCTACACCCTTGATTTCACTAAAATAAAAAAATCTATGGACACGATTGAGCCAAAAACACATAATTGAAAAGGTAACTATGTTACGCAGAAAAGTAACTATGACATAAATTTTAAAGTGTTTTGTCTTTATAACATAGTATCTTTTTTTATATATATATCCTCTATCCTCTAAATATAAAAAGAGGCTAAGGAGAGAATACTATTCACATTTGCCTAATGAACAGTAAAAATACTGTTTTCTTCCAATCTCTTTTACTTTCCCATTTCACTCTTCCTTGCTATTTTCCTGTTCTCATCTTCCTACTCAGCTTCCCATTCTGGCCATTTCTTCCTTCTAGCTTCTTTTCCTTCTTTCCTCCATATAAACCTAATCTTTTCTTTTCCCCTTCTCTTTTATTATGATTTTGGGCTTTATTATGTCATAATATGTTAACTTTGAACTGGGATTTTGCTAATTTTAGTAGTTTTTTAAATTTGTAATTGTAATTTTTTATGATCTTTGTAGTTTTTTTTTAATTTATTTTGATCTTTGTTGTTTTTCCGTTTCCAGGTTATGATCACATCCCCTTCGACGGCGGCAACCCTTGTCCATTCCCAGATCCACACCCTTCCTCACTTTCGGGTATTTTTCTCAAATTTATGTTTTTGGGCCTTATTATGTCATAATCTGTGAACTTTGAACATGAATTTTGCTAATTTAAGTAGTTTTTATTTCTAAATTTGTAATTGTAATTTAGTTTAGATACAATTTTTAATTTTAAAATTATTTTGATCCTTGTCCTCACTATTTTACTGATTTGTTAATTCATGGTTGTTGGTTGAGTGTTTTGATGGTATTATAATATTTAGATTATCTGGGTTCAATCAATTTTTTTAACAAATTTGATTTTTTTGATGAAATGTTGTTGGGTTCAACAGTAAATCTTGGTATGTATTGGCATTGTTGTAATATAAGCTTTTCTGGGTTCAATCCAAATTAAACATTTTGAATTTAAATTTATTTTGATCCTTGTCCTCACTATTTTACTGATTTGTTAATTCATGGTTGTTGGTTGAGTGCTTTGATGGTATTATAATATTTAAATTATCTGGGTTCAATCAATCTTTTTAACAAATTTGATTTTTTTGATAAAATGTTGTTCGGTTCAACAGTAAATCTTGGTATGTATTGGCATTGTTGTAAGATAAGTTTTTCTGGGTTCAATCCAAATTGAACATTTTGAATATGGTGTCTGTAAATCTGGGTATGTTACACTATGTATTGGATCATATGTATGGTGCATTTGTTCACAGAACAAGAATAAGCCCACCATTTTTTTTCAAAAGGTTGGGATGGAAATAAGCTTGATCTTCTTGAAAGACTTAGAAAACAAGTTTTCCCTGATTGAAGGCCAAAATTGGCCTCCTCCATAAATTAGACCAGTTTGGAAAACTGTTTAGGAGAATAAAAATGCATGTTTGAGTGAAGGGGTATATAGACTAACTTGTGATTAACAACTTCTAAGTGCATTGCCCCCAAAAAGCCACATTGCAAAGGTTGCTTTACTAACTCCTAAGTTATATTCCCCAGAAATGATGGCTTGTGTAGTTCATCGTGCAGGTTAATTATTTTTTTATGTTTGATGTTTGTTGCTACTTTTGATCTTATTGATAGAATTTGATATTGGGTCTTGGAGTAATTGTGTCAAGTTATGGTCTTTTCAACCAGAATCCCAGTGTAAATTGCGTTAACGGTCGCAATCGCGATAACAGAATGTTGATGCTGCAACGTGAGTGATTAGCATATCAATCATTGTAATCAACCTAGAGTTTCTTCACTTTTTGCTTGTCTTATAATAGTTTTTTAAGTAGTGATGATCCCTAAAAAGATTTTGGTTTCAACTACAAAACTCGGATATGGATATACTAAACTCCACTATCTAAAAAGAGAATGAGTTGCACAAGTTCTACAAAACCTACAAAGATAGAATGAGGAAACTGGATATACTAAACTACTTAGAGCGATCCTTACCGCGTAATAATTTGTTATTGTGTGGTTTTAGCCTTCTAGGTTCTTTGACCATACTGTTTACCATCCCAAACTGAGAATGGAACTGTCCAATTTCCCATTCACATGAACTTGTAATTTGGATGATCATTGGCATCATACTAAAGCGGAGCTTTTAGATATGAGAGAAAAAACTTGGCATTTCTAGATGTAGTAAAAGAAATGTATAGATTACTGAGGGACTCTTTTGCCACAACCGCATAGGATATCTTTGTTTGGCATTTTAGGTAGTTGAATTCAAATCGGG
Organism: Amaranthus palmeri; assembly: GCA_019776075.1. NCBI lineage: Eukaryota > Viridiplantae > Streptophyta > Magnoliopsida > Caryophyllales > Amaranthaceae > Amaranthus > Amaranthus palmeri. Next base: position 16,339 of record JAAKBH010001382.1, on the reverse strand, counting down.
AGGCTTAACGAGTATTGATTACATTCTATGGGTGCCAAAGGCCCTAAAGTAAGGAAAAAATGCTTTGTTTGGGGCTGAATATGATTTCATGTCATCCCTTTGGGTTTTTCTAAGCGTGTTTTGTGGTTATTCATCGGCTGGTGCAATGTGCAACGGCTGGAGTGCGTCGTCGTCATCAGCATCATCAACCCAATATCCCGCTCGCAAATAGGGTGTGGGTGAGGGAAGGTGATTGGAGTGCGTATTTGGTTTAAATTTTGGAATGATTCTTCCAACGTTGGTAATGTATTAGATAATAGCTTGTCTTTTGTGCTTTTTCTATCTTATTTGAAAGAATAAACCGTTGAATTAATTATGTGGGTTAGTTGAGTAGCTGCTCATAAATTGTTGTTTGTTATACACATGTCTTGGAGGTTGTTGATGGCGAACTTGAAAAAGGATACGACTCTCTCAAGTGATATTATAATAGATCATACTGCCGCCACTGTTGATGCTTCTCAGGATGCACATAGTCATAAAGAGCAGTTCTCTTTAGAATGTGAATTCATTTTAATTTTCACAATGTTGATAAACAGGATAATTGGCTCATGAAAATGAATTTTCTTGATTACGAAAGTAACCATAATGAATTGATGATATACATGGCGATAAGTTCATTTGTGGGAAGATTAGATAGTGTCGATGTATTATTTTCTATGCATTTTGTTGTAAGAAATATTGTTATAATCACCTACTTCAATGGTACACAATATATGCTACTGGTTATCAACATAAATTATGCCAAATAATTAATTCTTGCTTATAAGAAATTAAATTAATATGTAATGTTATATAATTTCAATTTAATCTACAATTATTACATACACTAATGCTTTTTAACAAAAAATTTAAAGAATTATGCCAAAGCTTATTTTCATAGACAAGCCAAAAACTTCTAATCTTTTTCTTATATTAATTATAGAGTTATTCTATCCATTTTATTGAATTCTATCTACCCATATATTGGGTTTTAATTACTAATAAAATTCTTTTTCTTTATATTATAGAGTTGAAAGTATTATTGTCAATTTGATGAAAATTTGAAATAGATAAGAGTCTGAATAAAAAAAAAAGCATGCAATAAGATCCAAATTAAACTTATTCCAAATATAAGCGTCTGATACCCCAGAGCACGGGTTCGGGTTTGCTCGCACTTACTAAGTGCGAACAGTAATAAACTGCTCAAAAAAAATCAAGTGTATGTTCGCATTTAGTAACTGCGAACTGATCAAAAATGGTCAAAATGTTGATTTTATGACAAGAGTTGTTCGCACTTACTAAGTGCGAACAGACTGAAAAGCACAAACAGTCTGAGTAACAGCGAACAGACTGTCTGTGTTTTTCAGTCTGTTCGCACTTAGTAAGTGCGAAAAGCCCGGACCTAAGGTTTGTGGATTACACGCTTAGTTTTGGAATAAGTTTGATTCTTATCTTATTATATGTTTTTTTTGATAAATAATCTTATATATTTCAAATTTTCCAATTTGATGATAAAAAGGTATATGACGTCACCACAGGTATTAGTTCTGCTAACACAGTCTATTGTATCAAGCTTATCACTATTTCAACACCATGAGATCTGAACACCCATTGAAGGAGGCTATATGTGACATTCGAGAAATTTAAATCGGAATTTTTAAAATAAATAAATAATAATTATAACAATAATATAAAATAAATAAATAAATAAACAAATAAATACCCACACCCTTCTTCTCCCTCATTCTAATACCCAAACCCTTTCTTTTTCCCTCCTTTTCGTGCAAAACCCAAGTACCCAAACCCCATGTTTCTTCTTCTTGGTTTTCAAAAGAACAAGCAACCATGGTTGCCAATTCTTTTCTTACCTCTTGATTTTCGAAGCCCACCTTAAACCACCATTATTCGGTTCTAGCCTCTGAAACAGGCGGCAACAACAGCCTACGCCCATCCTCTTCCACGGTAATCAACCCTAAATCGCAGGAACTACCTTCCTCGGGCCTGGGACGCTGAACAAACAACATCTATGCCCTCATATTCTTCGTTTTTGGCGGCAGATTGGGCTGTAAGCCTTCTATTTCTTTGGAATTCAAGTGTGAGCACCATTGTTTCACTCCTCTGCCTTCGACTCTGACTCAATCAAGACATACCCAAATTACTTCTTGTTGAGTTGATTCAAACACCAACAGATTCTTGGCTGTGGCTATCGAAAAGGTAGAATGGCTTATAGCTCCTTTATTTTATTACTAAGACATACTTACATTATTCTATTATTCTATTTTTGTTTGTTTTATTTCTCTTATCAAAGACCCATTATCCATGAAAATAAATAATTGTTTCAAGAATTAATGTGGGTATGCTTGTTGAATTAAATTAGATGGACCTTGTGATGATTAATATTAAATTAAATGGATTTTGAGAATTTATATTAGATTAATGAATTGGAGAATTAAGATTTGTTAGGAAAGATTTGATAATGATAAAAGAGATGGGTTGTGTTGATGATATTAATTTTGTGGATATTAAGATTATAAGTTTTGTTGGAAATTTTGGGTATTGATAAAATATTGGGTTAGTTGTTATTCTTGAAGAGATTATTAGATTCTTTAGATGATTATTGACTTTTGAGTTTAATAAAAATATGATGGTGAATTAAGGAATAGATTATGCACAATTCTTTGATGATTAAATATGCTAGGATAAATCTTGGTTTGACCTTTAGACATAGGAGGAGATGTAATTTGTTATTAGTATAGTAGTATCGAACGCTATTTTGGTGACGTTATGTCATTGTCATGCTTCAGGATACGACTACGTGGCGAGCCCTTTTAGTCAGCTGCGGTGAATCGATCTTGGATATCAGAAGCATCGGAATGGGTGAGTAGTGGCAGTCCCTTAAAGGGCTTGGCTAAGCTACTGTTTTGAAAATGTTTTCATCAAATTGTTTTGAACTGTTTATTATTGATGATGATTTGGATATGATTGATTATGTTGATTATGATATGGCAATGGATCGAGCTGCGAGCTGGCCATTGACGGAGTTGAGGAACATTGTTCCCTACTCCCTGTTTTTGAGGTGAAATGTCATTGAGATATTGACTAGCCTCACCCGAGAGCGACATAGTCATAGAGCTATGGGGCACCTCTCAAACTAGACTCACTGTGCGCACATAGATCTAGGGAAAGGATGTTGCTTTTAAACCGATGTTTTGAATTACTATGTTTTGTGTTTTGGATTGTTACTTCTCATTCAGTTTAATTTGACCCCCTGTTGTTTCCATCTTTTAGATTGTTTACAGGTCGGTACCAGTCGGGAACGATGGGATAACGGAGGTGATTAGAGTATACCGTGAAGATTCACTGGATTTAAGTTTGTATAGAAGTTGTAGTGTTTGTATTGGATTTTAGTAGGTGTGTAATAGTCTTTGTATATTGATTACGTTAGACTTACGTAGTGCCTTTGTATGATTAATCTAGACTTTGGCTTAGCTATTCGGATTTAAGATTGGCTATTGAGGTTATGTTTTAGACATTGTGACCCTTCTCACGAGTCATGATTTGAGATTTGAGATCTTTGGGTTAGTAAACCCCGTGACGACCAGTCTTACTCAGTCAACTGTAAGCCGGGTTGTTACACTATATCACATAACAATGTGATAGAGGGTTGACTTTGGAGTTAGATCTCTTTTATGATCGTGACGTTTTCTATATAGAAATTTGTTTGATTAAAATTGTTATGTATTTGATTGATTGTTAATCTGTTGTTGGTGTCGAATGACAATTTTATCAATAAATTTTTATGTTTCTTTAAAAAAAATTGAATGAAAACTAAAAAGATCAAGACTTAAGTTAATTTTGCTTGATGGTATAGCTCAGGGAACATAGTTTATCTAATATTGAAATTGCTAAAACTAACAAGTGAGATTTTAGTTGAAAGATTAGAAATTGCTAGCCCATTTTTACACTTTCCCAAACTAACAACTGAAATTTTCATTGGGCTAAGCTACTGAGAGTGTCGTCTATGCCATAAACGATTTTTTATGAGACCTTCTATTAAAAATGAAAAAAGCAAAAATAAAGAGACTGAGTGGCTTACCATCAACCATAAGGTTAATAGTAGCCCAAAAATTAACTATAAAGACTAGGTTTTTTTTTGAGAAAAAAGGAGGAGAGTGAAGAGAGGCTACAGCCAAGCCTCGGTTTCAATTTTTTTTAACCTACATTAATTATTGTTGATAGGTTTGATGCAATTAAGTGAGCAAAACAAATAAATTATTTTATTTAAATTAAAATTTTAAGTAAAATATGATTTCTTAGGGGAGCGCGTGCGTAGCACGCGCCCCACCAACTAGTTAACTAAAAAAATCAAACAAAATCCTTCTCATCCTTCTCATTTTAAAATGCTTCTCATTTGATCCTAAATCTATATATATAGAGAGAGAAGTTCAGGTGCAAACCTTCTTTATTTGCGAACTGTGCGAACTTCTTCTGTGGTGCGTTGGATTTGAACGGATGGCTAGGATTTGCGCGGGCAGTTTTGTGTCAGTTATTACTTGTACGTTATGTTTTTCATTCAATGTTGAACTTCCTTTTTGCCTCTCTCTCTCTATGCTTTCTTTATCAATTTCATTGTTGTTTGTGAGTAAATTTCTTCAATTGCTACTCCATTTACATTTCTTCAACTGTTTCTTAAGTGTTTCGGTATGTCGTTTAGTATGTTTTGCCATTGCTACATTTCTTCAACTTCAATTACTTTTGCTTTACTTTGTTCTTGTTTTTGATGACTTTTTGTTTTGTTTTCTTTTTGGTTAGGGTTTGTATTTGTGAGTTCTTCCTAAATTAGGTATGATTTTTCAATTTTTTTTTTATATTTCGATTTTTCACTTCGTTATGCTTTTTTCACGATTTTTTTTTCAGTTTATGTTGTTCGATTGCGATTGCGATTTTGTTTGCTTGCGATTGCGATTTTGTTCGATTGTGCTTGTGATTTTGTTTGTTTGCGCATGCATTCGATTGTGATTTTGTTTGTTTTACTTTGTTCTCTGTTTTCTGCATTCGATTGCGATTATGTTGTTTTAGGGCTTCTCTATTTCAGATTGCGATTGCGATTATGTGGTTTTAGGGCTTCTCTGTTTCAGATTGCGATTATTTTTAGGGCTTGTCTGTTTCAATTTTGTTTATTTTTGTGTTTTTAATGTGTTTATTTGTTTTCTTTGTTCGATTATGTGGTTTTTATGTTATTATACATCGATTCTGTTTCATTTAAGGCTTCTCTGTTTCAATTTTTTTATGTTTTGTGTTTTTTAAGTTTTTAATGTGTTTTCATGTGGTTTTTATGTGTTTTCATGTGGTTTTTATGTTATTATACATCGATTCTGTGTTTTCATGTGGTTTTCTTTGTTCGATAATGTGTTTTTTATGTGGTTTTTATTTTATTATACATCGATTCTGTTTCATTTAGGGCTTCTCTGTTTCAATGTTGTTTATGTTTTGTGTTTTTAATGTGTTTTCATGTATTTTCATGTGGTTTTTATGTTATTATATATTGATTCTGTGTTTTCATGTGGTTTTCTTTGTTCGATAATGTGTTTTTTATGTGTTCTATGCTTCTTTAGTGTTAATGTTATTTTTTATCAAATTACAATGTGTCATTTTATGTGTTGTTATATGCCTTTTTAGTGTTGTTTTCGGTTTTGAACACTTATTTTAATATGAGTTTATGTGTTTCTCTGTATTTTTAGGTGTTTCAGATTATATACAATGGTTGTTACTCGAAATTCTCAACGGTCTCCCCAAACAAGCGAGGTTACAAGTATCAACAAACTTATTGCTAAGCAAAAAGCAGAAAAACGGATGCTAAAAAAAGTCAAAGCAGAAGATAAAAAGCGGAATAATGCAAGTCAAGGTATCAAAATGAGCACAGCAATTATCTATATTATGGAATTTTAATTGTTGTTTGTCATTTTTAGTTGTTGGTTGATGGTATTTTTATAATTACTATAACAGAACAAGGTGTAGTTTTTGTCAACAAAATCACTTTTATAACCGAAGTTCATGATGAAGAGCTTGAAAAAGAAGGTCCAAAATTTACTTACTGTTGCATTGTTTTTTTACTTTTTCATGTTATTTTTACTTATTATTTTACTTTACTTGTTATTCTATATGTATTTTAGACTCGATGGACAATACACCACCATCAACCAAACGTCAAAAAATTGATGATGATAAAGGTGTGGAAGAGGCATTGAGAGAAACTCTTTCATTGCCTATGTGTTCTACTCGATCTTCATCACAATGTAGGCAAGTCAATGAAGGAAGTAAAGGTATTATGTTACTTGTTACTTATTTAATAATTATATTCTTATGTTTTGATATTTTTATGTTACTTTACACTGTTATTATGTTATTTTTCATATAGTGTTTTACTTTCTTATGTTTTTATTTGATCGTTTATTGTTACTTTCTTATTTATTATTCTATATAGTTGTTGTCGAACAAGAAGGTGTGGAAGAGCCTTTTAGGGAAACTGTTGCGACACAACATGACGTAGTTGTTGCTACACAACATGACGTAGCTGATGCCAAATTTGATAAAGATGATAAAACTTCAAATGATCACTCGAAAGACGGTATGCAAATATAAATATAAATTTATTAAATAATTATATTTTAGTTAGATTTCATGAAACTTATATAAGTTATAATATTTTTATCACAGTTGAGTTTAGACCAATTTCAGATCCTACAAATTAAAGTGCATACTTTAATGTTCTTTTTAATTAGTTTTGCTATGCTTAATGTTAAATACATGTTGCTTTTAACTACTGCCTAAATTTATAAGTATGTTAAATTTTATGAGTATTGTCAAGTTGAATGCCTAATTGTAGATGCTCTCAAATCTGATGAGAATGCAATTGTGATGATGAAACTTTTTGCGTTAACTCTTTATATTTAGTTACATTTTAATCTTTTTGTTGTGCTTTATTTGAGATTCATGTTACTTTTTATTTATTGTTTGAAGGTTTAATGCTGATGAGAAAGGAAATGACGATTCTATTTCTGAATATGAATCGGTAACGAGCGAGCTGGAAGAAATTGAGGAAGATGAGGAAGGTGAACCAGGTAATGATGATGAGGAAAATCAAGATGAAATTCTTGAATAAGTTAATGCTGAGGAAGGTGAAGCAGCTAATGTTGAAAAAAAAGGAAAGGAGACAGTTAAAGGTATAAATTTTATTTTTTATTTTTATATATTATTTAATTATTTAATCTGAATTTTGTGTTACTTTCCAGATATTTATTGTTTTTCTTGTGTTGTATTATGATTTTAAACTATGAAAAAAGTTTCAAAGCTTGTTTCATCGGAGATTTTTACTAGTTCAAGTGAATCTTCATCTGATAATCAAAATCAATCAGAATCGGGAAGTGATGATAGTGAGAGTGAAGAAAAAGGTATTTTTTATTTCTTGTACTTTATACTTTTTCATGTTGTTTTTTAATTGTGTGTTAGTGTAATTAAATTTTTTTTGTTTTTCTATATAGAAGTTGAACCAAAGATGACAATTGTTAATCAAAGGAAAAGAAAACAAATAACAGGTTTGCGTTTTAAGAAATTTAAGTTATATACAGTTTTTTTTTTTGCTTTAAAATAAATTTTTTATGTAGCTGTTCAAATTCAATCGCCTTCTAGGTTGACTAGAAGTCGTGCTTTGCAGTTAAGGTTAGCTTCTCAAAAAGCTAAAGCTTTTGTCCGGAAGAAGAATGTTGCATCTTCATCTGTTATTGTTATTCCTCCTGAAGAGTGAGTAATCAGAAATTGTTGATATCTTTTACTTGAGTTGCTATTAATGATAATTATGTTTCTTTTTGCTTAGTTTTGGTTGTTATTTATAGTATTATGCCTTGCTTTTGAAATTGATTTATGTTTTTCTATAATTGATCCAGTTAACATTGGATCATAATTTGCTCCAGTTAAATTACATCCAACAAAAAACGTTTGTGTAGAATTGATCTAGTTAACATTAATCATAATTTTGAGTTTCTCTATAATAGACGTATATGTAAAATTTAGTAATGTTGATTTTAAGACATGTTAGGTTTTTCACAGAAACGTGGATTAATTTGCTCTTATATTGTGCATTTGATTTCCATCTCTTTTAAAGAGGTGTAAATATTAATTTTTACTTGACATCTTTTGTGTACCCATATTTTAAGTGAGTTGCTATTGATGATAATTGTAACACCCCGATATTTTTCCGATATATTTAATGATTTAATGGTAATATTATTTTATATAAATAATTTATTTATTTATTTATTTTGGGCTTGATCATGTATTTTCAGTCCTTTTTAACAATTTAGCTTTTTCGGGCCCAAAACCTTTAGCCCATTTCTTATTTCAAATTTTTAAAAGAAAAAAAAATAAAATGGAGGGAATATGATAGGTTGGCCAGCCCATTAGGGTTTTGGCTTGGGTTGTAACTCCCATTAGAGTGAAATGAAAGATCACTCAATAATGATCCATTATTCTTATTCCTTAATTCTTTATTTGCTTAATGTCCTTAATTCCTTAATTCATTTGCATTCTACTTACAATTCCTAGAAAACTTAAGAAAAACTCCCACAAAACCTAGCTAATTCCACACGCCTAGAACCATTTGCAACCGTGAATTTTTGGTGTTTTTCATATCATTGTAAGTATAAATCTCCATTTATTTTTATATTAAGTTTAAATTTAATTATGTGATTTGTGAATTTTGATCCATGACCATTTCTTCTATGATTTAACAAAATGAAGTAAATTTTCTATATAGTTATCACATGATAGTGTAGGATGTTTTGCTTTAGAATTTATCTTTATATGAGCATGTTAAATTAAGGGGATGGAGAATGTATAAAAATAATAACAATAATAATAATAATAATAATAATATATTTAAATTAGGATTTTTATGAAGAAATTGTATTGTAGTATAAGGATTTGTTTTGGTATGGTATGAAGATCTTAAGTATTGATGAATGATTTGTTTATGAAGATTTGTATTTTGTAAGAAATTAATTATTTGAGAATTTTGAAAATGATTTTCTTGTGGACATGAGTTTATAATTTTATGGTATAGATTTCATAGGAAATGTGGAAATTGGAATTTTGTATGTATTTTAGTAAAATTGGCAAAATCCCGTAGGTTTGTTAAATTGTGGGAAAAAGGTGTTTTTGGAGCATTTTTGACTTTGAAATTAGGTTAAAAATACTTATACTATGTTATAAATCATGAAAATTGGTACCCGGGGGTTTTGATGCCTTCCGGACGCAACGGTGAAGTCGGATTTCCTGTTTGACAGTGTTAAGACAGGTTTCTGGACAGATTTCATATGCTGTTTTTTTTTTAGTATTTAATATGTCTTAGAGATGTGGTGTATGATTCATGATATGTGTATGTGTTTTATGTGTGATGGTAGTCGTATGTATGTGTTATGGTTGCTTTGAGGAAGATGTGAATGTGTGCTTATTTCCCGAATACGGTTAAACCTTGTAGGAAACCGATTCGTAACCGGGAATTGATTAGGACATTTGTGAATTGTTTGCTTGGTCAAGGTACGTACACGCAGCATAGAATTATAATATATGTTACGTACCATATGTTGTGGTAACAAAGGTAAAGTATGGGCATGTAATGTGTATATTGTTACGCTTCCGAATAATTTATTATATTATAACTTTTAATAATCAGAGGTAGTATGACCTCACTAACTTGAAAGTGGACGTAGTATGACGTCAATTGGTGGAATGATTTACTCGCGGCCTTTGGAGCCTATGTGCCACCGCGGGGGTATGCATACTTGACCATAGACACCGAAGTAGGACGTGTGTCTATGGTAGAGACTTGCTTAGGGGTTAGCTCCCCCTAATGTATTGTCTCGCCTATGGAGTTTGAAGTGGTACCAGCAGTATGGCTGGAATAGATACAGCAGTATGGCTGAAAAAGATACAGCAGTATGGCTGACTAACTGGAACATGAAATTATTTAAGTTAATATCTTTACTTTGTTGTACTCGATTAGTTGAATTGTGATTTCTTGCTGACGTGTACTTTTTGGTCTTAACGATCCTGCGATGATGTCGTTTCCTTTTCGGATAATGACTAGCAGTAAGTTAATTGCAGGTGGGGAGTGAGGACTATTCTGGGAGAAATAAAACGTTATAATCAGAACTTATTATGAACCTAAGTTTCCGTATTTTCTTTTAATGTTGGTTTAAGAGGCGTGAACGCTCTCGAGTTGTAATAAATAGAATTAATTTTGCAAACTTACTTGCTGCTTCGTCTTTATGTCTGGTAGATTATATTAGCACTATTAGAACTCGGTCCTCATGTTTTATTTCGCTTGAACCGTTTTAACTAACCGTTTAACGCCCCGGTTTGACTCGAACTATATTTGGTTACTCAAAAAGTCTATTTCTCTTTTATAACGACACGAGTTAAACTACGGGATGTTACAATTGGTATCAGAGCGGGAGTTCTATTTAGTGTTATTTATCTAAACAGATAGACTAATAATGAATAAATGATGACGAGAGTAATGGGTAGACATTAAGGGGAAATTATGAAATTATGTCTTTTGTTTAGTGTCATTAAGTATGTTGTCATACATAAGTTTTAATGTGTGTATGGTAGAAGTTATGTTTATACATTTGTAGTATTCTGTTTATATCTATCTTTGTCTTATCTTAGAAATGGATTGTCTCGTTTGCTTTATTTCTGAGTCAGAAAGTTCGATTATTGTTTTTCTGTCTTATCTTAGAAAGAGACCTGCTGAAGAGGGAATTGGTACCCTAGAAGAACCCTGGAGAGTGCACTAGCTTGGACAGAGATTGAGGCTTTATGAAATTGGGATAGAAAAGAGGATGAAAGTGACCTAGACTATACACGTTGTATGGAAATGATTTACAAGAAATATAAATAAGTATATGAGAGTATAATAGATGAGGAGTTGGCTGAACTGAATGAGAGAATTGAACAGTTTGATCGAGAAATCGGCAGAAGGGTTAGAGTAGTAGAGACTATGGGTCGGGACGGAATTGACATTTCGAAGTCTAGTGGGGTAAGGGCTGACATTATTGAGGAGGTTGTTCCCGTAGTTGACCTAAACTCAGCGTTACTGATAAATTTTGATGAGTTTGATTTTGAAGAGGACCTAGATGAGGATTCCGATAAGGATCCAGAAGAGGAACCCGAGGAGGATTTTGAGGAAGATCCTGAAGAGGAACAGGAGGATTATATGGAGGAAGATTCCTTAGGAGAGGTCGTAGAACCCTATGAGGATAATGTGGGAGACGGTTATGATGCTGATATGGAGAGGGAAATAGTTGATAGAAATGATACTATGAGCGATAGTGATAGTGACATAGTCATTTTAGGGGGTTGGTCGGTGAGGCGAGAAGATCCTATGAGTGAGGAAGAAAGTGAAATCATTATGTGGGAGGAAAGACCACCTGAACCAGTAATTGTAGAACTTTCTGATTCCACAGAGCGACTGTCTTGAGTGATTCCTTATCTGTAGGAGCTCTTTCTGATTCTGATAGCACGTCTAGCGATGACTCTAGTGATGCTGATTTTGACCTTGATCGATACATGGACGATTAGGACCATTTGGATGTGTCACCTTTATTTGCCTGATTGTTTCTACTTCATCTGAGTATGCATGCGTACAAGTTCGTATGTCAAGTTCCATAGTAGTAATAAATCGTGAACAATTTTGTTAGTTGAACGATCAGGTTATTTATTTTCAGACTTTTGTAATAGTCAAACAGTGGATATGTGGGATTTTATACCCAAGTAGTTTTGGATTGGAATAATATGGCATTACTGATTTGAATTTGAATGTTGTTCATCTTTGTGATATTATTTTTTTTTATTTTTGTGTTATTTCTCGTGTTTTTCGTCCTCGTGAGATGGAAAGTGAAATTTACATAATGTGTTTATAAAAGTTTGAACATTAGTAAGTAGAATCGGTTAGGTATTGTATTTAGGAAAAGTGGGAGGATTCGATTATTAGACTCTAGTATACTTGTCAATATGCCACCTTTCTTGAAAAGGCCCGAACAAAGAGGAAACTCTGATCGTGTGCTTCGAAACCTAATGAAGGCCCTAGCTGGCGCAAGGAACTCTAGACAGAAATCCTTGGAGGAAAGAGCTTCATCGATTAGTAAGAGGATAGTCTAGAGTAAACCCTCGACTTATAGTGGGAAAGGTGTACCTCCTATGCTGGAACACTGGCTGAGAGAATTTGATAAACTCTTCAGTATGGTGAGATGTTCCGCTGAGTTCATGGTTCACTAAGCCGCGTTTTTCCTAATGGAAGACATTGACTATTGGTGGACCCATAGTAAGACAAGGTTAATAGCTGAAAACGATGGTGACTTAAGCTGGAAAATTTAAGGGAGCGTTAAGGATCAATTCTATCCGCTTCATGTGTGAAAGGACAATACAAATGAGTTTGCTAGGTTTGAGATGGGGAATGTGACAGTGGATGACTATTACCAGAAATTATGGAACACTTAAAATTTTGCCTTGAGGATGTCCTAAATGAGGGAAAGAAAATTCAGCGCTTCGAATTAGGTCTATCGTATGAGATTCAAAAACACATTGAGACTGATAGATACGATACTTTAGACCAACTATACAAGAGAGCAGCACATATTGGAAATGTTATTAGGAAGGAACAAGAGAAGATGGGTCATTGTGGGGAAAAGAGGAAGGAACCCATGCTTCAGAATGCAATGAATGAGATAATCACGTTCATAACCATTTCAAGAAGCATAAGCCGTTTGGAGGCTTCCAAGAAAAAGGCTTCCATACAAGCCAGAACATCAAGAGTAAAGGGGATTCGACCCTAGAGGTTATGATGCAGAAGCCTTTATATGACCGTAATGGGAAGGAAATAATTTATAACTGTAGAATATGCTATAAAAAAATCACCCAGGAAGGGACTGCCGGGGTATGTTTGTGGACTGTTCTCACTATGGTAAACCGGGCCATAGAATGTATAAGTGTTATACTCGTTTGGAACAACAAGAGCTTCAAGGGGGAAATCATCGACGCTTTCAATAACAATGTTTCGGTAACGAACGATGTGGTAATACCGAAGCTGGAAAGGGAAACCACAATGGTGGTAATTTTGGTCGAAACTTGGTGGGTGCCACAAACCCTAGGTTTCAAGGGAATCATTCCGGTGTTCAGCAACCACAGGGGAATTCTGAAAACGAGAATTTTTCAGGTCAATGTGGTAATCAAGGTGGTGCTACCACTGCTACTCAGAATAATGGCAGACTTTCAGCAGTTAACTTAAGAGAATCAACGCAGGCGTCGGATGTGGTCACTGGTACGTTCTGCATCAATACAAAGTGTGTTAAAGCACTTATTGTTTCTGGTGCATCGTACTCGTTCGTTTCAAAATCTAGAGTTAAGGAATTAAGTTTGGAAAAAAAAACCCAAGGAAACATCTCTTTCAGTCGCTATTGCTTTTGGAGAGACTTTTCATTGTAGCATGTTGTTTCGTGAAGTGTTGATTAAGATAAAAAAAAAGTAAAATTTTCCATTGATTTATTTCCTTTAGAAATGGATGATCTAGATGTAATACTTGGGATGGATTGGCTGAATATATATAAAGCGATAATAGATTGTGAAGAACAGTTTGTGACTCTTAGTGGACCTAGGGGAGAAGGTTAAATATAGGAGTCTTTCTAAGGGACCAAAGGTAAAAATCGTGTCGTTATTGAAAGTCAGAAAACTAATCAAGCAAGGGTAACCGTGGTTTTTGTGCAGTATAAGTAAGGTGAAGGAGCGGAAGGTGCGTCTTGAGGACATTCCGGTGGTCAAGGACGTTAAGGATGTTTTTCCTGAAGAACTTCCTAGTATGCCACTAAGAAGGGACGCGGACATTTCGATCGAATTACTACTTGGGATAGGGCCAATGTCAAAAGCTCCTTACCAAATAGCCCCAAAGGAGATGGAGGAATTGAAGGTTCAATTAGAGGAGTTGTTAAAAAAGGGTTATATACGGCCTAGTGTTTCTCCCTGAGGAGCCCGGTGTTGTTTGTGAGGAAAAAGGACGAACTATATGTCTCTGTATTGATTACTGAGAACTGAATAAGGTCACTGTTAAGAATAAGTACTAGTTACCACGGATCGATGATCTTTTTGATCAACTCTAAGGAGCTATAGTCTTTTCAAAGATCGATCTGCGGTCAGGGTACCATCAGTTACGTATTAAAGAGCAGGATATCAGTAAAACAGCTTTTAGAACGAGGTATGGACACTTCGAATTAACCGTGATGCCTTTTGGGTTGACGAATGCACCAGTAGCTTTTATGGGATTGAGGAATCGGGTTTTAATGCATATCTCGATAAGTGTGTGGTAGTGTTCATTAATGACATTTTGGTATACTCTAATACTCAAGAAGAACACCGAGAACATCTAAAGTTAGTCTTGCAGATTCTACGGGAAAATCAGTTGTATGCAAAATTTTCGAAGTGTGAGTTTTGGTTAGAACAGGTGGCCTTCCTAGGTCATCTCATCTCTAAGGATGGTATTTCAGTCGATGAGACGAAAGTGGAGGCCGTCCGAGACTGGTCTACACCTCGAAATGTTACGGAAGTTCGGAGTTTCTTGGGTTTAGCCGGGTATTATCGTCGTTTTGTAAAGGACTTCTCCCGTATTGCTCGCCCACTTCCATCCTTGATGAAGAAGGAGAAGAAGTTTGAGTGGACCGAAGACTGCGAGAGAGCCTTTTTATTGTTGAAGGAAAAAAATTAACCACTGCTCCAGTATTGGTCTTACATGATCCTTCTTTGGAGTACTCCGTGTATAGCGATGCTTCCAAACATGGTTTTGGTTGTGTCTTGATGCAAGATAGGAAGGTAGTAGCTTATGCTTCGCGACAATTGAAGACTCACGAAGTCAACTATCCGACACATGACTTAGAGTTAGCGGCTGTGGTTTTTGCGTTGAAGATCTGGCGTCATTATTTGTATGGAGTGAAATGTACGATCTTCACAGATCACCAAAGTTTACAATTCTTGTTTTCACAACCTGAGCTTAATTTGCGACAACGACGTTGGTTGGAATTAATCAGTGATTACGATTTGGAGATTTCTTATCACGAGGGTCACGCAAATGTGGTTGCTGATGCCCTAAGTAGGAAATCGAAACACTCGGTTGCAACATTGATTACTTCTGAGGAGTTAAGTGAGGAGTTTGAGAGAATGAATTTAGAGATAATCAAAGAAGGGGAGCTAGAGGCCAAGTTGGGGGCTTTATCTGTTCGACCTACGTTCTTTAAGGATTTTATGGCTAAACAATTGGATGACTCCAAGTTTGTTAAGCTTCGTGAGCAGGTCAGTGAAGGTAAAGCTGAAGGTTTTACAATTCATGAGGATGGTCGCGTTTGTTTTAAAGGACGATGGTGTGTGCCGGATAGGTGCGACTCTTTAAAGGAGAGATTGTTGAATGAAGCGCATAACTCTAAGTACTCTGTTCGCCCTGGTGGGGACCAGATGTATCAAGATTTAAAGGGCATGTTTTGGAGGTCGGGAATGAAGAAGAATATTGCAAAAGTTGTTTCCAAGAGTTTAACGTGTCTAAAGGTTAAGAGTAAACATCGAAGACCAGTTGGGTTACTGCAACCTTTAGAAGTTCTGGTATGGAAGTGGGACGACATTTCTATGGATTTCGTGTTACGTTTGACATGAACTATGGATGGTAATGATACTCTTTGGGTTATTGTGGATAGGCTTACTAAGTCTGCAAGGTTTATTCGGATGAACTGTAAGTAGGATATGGAAACAACTGCTTGTTGCTTCCATTAAATACGTGGTTCGATATCATGGGATACCTCGTACTTTGTCTGCAATCGGGTTACTCGATACTTGTCACATTTCTGGAAATTGTTACAGCATGCTTTGGGAAACACTCTTCTCTATAGCGTCTTTCCACCACTATGACGGATGGTCAAACTGAACGTGTTATCAGGTGCTTGAGGACATGGTTGGAGAGCGATAGCAATGGAGTGGCAGGGTTCATTGGATGACCATTTGGATCTGGTGGAGTTCTCTTATTTAAAACAGTTATCAGGCCAAAAGATCAATGGCTCAGTTTGAGCACTTATGGTTGCAAGTGCCGTAAGCCCGGTGTCTTGGGATGATTTCACTGAGTCTATCACCTTAGGACCGGATATGTTAGTTCAGATGACTGAACAAGTTAAGCTAATTCGCGAGAAAGTGAAGGCAGCCCAAGATCGACAGAATTCATACGCCGATCTTCGCT
>JAAKBH010001381.1:0-19302 GCA_019776075.1 Amaranthus palmeri | reverse complement strand
ACTTGTTACTCGACAAAACGTGTAGTATAAAAATATAATCAAATAATTATTTAACATATTTAATCATCTAATTTATTTATTAATAATTAATTTTTTAATCAATATTTTCAAGAGGTGTTACAGAGAACCATACAATACCATGGTCAGAAGATGTTTAATTGCATCTTTAGAAAGATACATTGCTAAGAGCATAATGTATTTCAAAATAGCAAGTGCAATATGGGGTGATCTTGAAGGAAGATTTGGATATATACCCCTCTTTATCCCAAATGTATAGATTGCAAGAACAACTCTTGTATACCATTCTAGAACCTGGAATGAGTGTAGTAGAATATTTCACAAGAGTCAAATCTTTATGGGATGAGATTGATGTCCTTAAACCATTAACAATCTGTGTTTGCAATCCAACCAACAACTTCATTAAAATCCAACAAAACCAGTGAATCCTCACTTTTTCTGATGAAATTTGATCAAGAATATAGCCAAGTTAGGCCCAATCTTGATGTCAGCTAGGATTATCGAATGTTATTGCAAGAAGAGTGTCACAAGGTCATAAATAAGACTGCAGCCACTATAGATACCATGGCTTTTAATTTGCTACTAAAAAATGAAAAGGATCCAACAACATGAGGCAAACAACTACTGGAAGAAAACCATACTGTTATTGTGAGCATTGCAAAATTGCAGGACATAGTATTAATCGTTGCTTTAAAATACAAAGCTATCCCAACAAAAATAAAACTCACCAAGGTAAGAAGTATATATGCAGCTCTTGCAAATAGTGAGGATTGTAAAGATGAGAACACTATTGTAAACCAATGAGGCCGTTAAAGAACAATAATAGATGTAAAATATTAATTGTAGCATAAAATGTTTGACAAGTTAAATCTCCAATTTCACTAGATGTAATAAACAAAAACTCAAACGATCTTAAAAAATGAGTCTAAGGGCTTTAAGTAATTGTAGGAGATATAAATAAAATTCATTTATTGTAAAACAAAATGCATTAAATATTGTACTTCTATCTTGTATATTTTCAAACATAACTTAAAGGGTTGAGCACAAGTTAGCAAAATAACAATCAACATAAATAAAAAAAATTAGCAAAATTAAAATCCAGATGAACTTGTTATATGAACAAAGTATTAATTTTGAATACCCAATAAAACCTTAAAGAAAAAAAGCCAAATCTGACAAAAAATTGAAAAGAAAAAAGTAAGACAAAGAACCTTGTCATCACAAGAAAGGCAAAGACCAACTTCATCAGCAAGATAGAAGAAGATAGCAACAACAATCTCACAAACATCACAAACTGTTTGCATTTGTTGTATGACAAAAAATCTCTCTGCAATTGCTCATTGTCATTTGGTTGAAATTGTTCTTATTCACTAAACCAAGCCCCAATTTCTTCTTACTTACTAAACCAAGTCCTAGGCCACCTATATATTAACAAACAAAATTATAAAATTAAAATTAGGCAATCACAATTAACATTTAGCAATTCAATACCAAATGAAATAATAAAATCATTAGAATACTTTTGTGACTCACAGATGACAATTCACTAGTGGAAAAAACCTTAAGGGCTGCTACTTATTGGCTGCGGTTTTTAAGAACACGCAGCCCATATGAATAAAAAAAATGTGCAAAAAAAAAAAATGAACAAGGGCTGCGGTTTTTACACATAACCGCAGCCCAATGTGTTTCAAAAAATTATAATAAAGAAAGGGCTGCGGTTTTTTATGTGTCCGCAGCCCTTAGCCATTCGAAAATTAAAATAAAGAAAATAAAAAAAAAATTGTAAAGGGGCTGCGGACATCCCATAAAACCGCAGCCCTTTCCCATTAAAACAAAAAAAAAAAAAAACAAATTTGAAGATAAAAAAACAGCCCAGCCCATTTGAAGATAAAAACCTAATAAACCTTAATAAACCCTAATAAAAATCAGTCTCTCAAAAACAACCTATCTCCTCTCAAAAACGGCGCACGCACAGCTCCTTCTTCTCTCAAAAACCTAACAAAAATCAGTCTCTCAAAAGCCTAATCAAAATCAGTCTCTCAAAAACGGCGCACAGCTCCTTCTCTCAATTCGAAACCCTCATCTCCTTCTTTGTTTCTTTTCTTGTCTGATTTTGAAGATTTTGATGAAGTTCTTTGAAGTTCGTTTTGAAGATCTGGGTTCGTTTTTGATGAAGTTCTGGGTTCGTTTTTGAAGTTCTGGGTTCGTTTTGAAGATCCTCAATTTCTCGATTTCTCTTCTTCTTCCTCGAGTTCTTCAAGCCAATGAGTTCTTCATGTAATTTCGATTTAAGATAATTTCGTTTAGATTTTTTAGATTTTTTGTTCAGATTTTTGTTCTTCATTTTCGTTTTTGTTCAAAGGTTAAGATAATTTTTGTTCTTCGATCTGTAATTTTTGTTCTTCGATCTGTAATTTTTTGTTCTTCGATCTGTAATTTTTTGTTCTTCGATCTCTATTTTCGATTTAAGATAATTTTTGATGTTCTTTTTCTTAATTTTTGTTCTTCATTTTGATGTTCTTTTTCTTAATTTTTGTTCTTCATTTTCGATCTGTAATTTTTGTTCTTCATTTTAATGTTCTTTGTCTTAATTTTGAAGGTTTTTGTTTGATGTTCTTGCATTTCAGATCTAGATTATTAAACGAAATAAAAAAAAATTTTTTTTTTTTATTTTGAAAAAAGCCTAAAGGGCTGCGGTTTTTTGACCTGTCCGCAGCCCTTTAGTTTTTTTTGGGCTGCGTATTTTGACCGCAGCCCTTCTCTAATACTAAGGGTTGCTACAATAATGGCTGGGGTTAAAATACGCAGCCCATAATGGCTAAAAAACCGCAGCCCTTAAGGTTTTTTCCACTAGTGATTGTTTGGAATTGAGGAGTGAGGAATTGACTAACGGATGGCAATCTGCAATAATGAAACAAAATGATGATAAAACCTTAGTATATAAGTATACTGACTCAATACCACTTACTAATTACCACTTACGAAATTATAATAAGAGATTATAAAATGAAATTATTTAATTTGCAATCATAAAACAAAGGAAAATTTGCCATGAATAATCCGAACTATCACCCGTTGGCCACAAATAATCCCAACTATTGATTATTTCTTAATAATCCCAACTATTCCTAATGTTTGCTAAAAACAGTCCCTTGTGATTTGGAACCAGTTGCAGCTGGTAATTTGAAGTAAAATTTTTTTTTCCTTTTTTTGGTCTTTCCTTCATCATAAATTAGGTTAAAACAAAGTCAAAACACTAACCCACCACTAGTGGAAAAATGAACAATTGCTGTGGTTTTTTTTTTGGCATAATAGGCTGCGATTTTGACACGCAGCCCTTGGAGTAGCAGCAAAAGAGAAATTTTATTGGCTACGGTCATAAAAACCGCAGCCTTTGATCCGTTTTAGGAACAAAAAAAAGGGCTTTAATGGCTGCGGACATATGTAAAACCGCAGCCTTTAAAGCCCTTTTTTTTTATTTTTTTCATTTCGTTTTATACTTATTGCAAGAACAATAATTTAAAAAAATTGCAAGAACAAATTAAGAACATTAAAGGGATATTCAGATGATGAAAAAATTACAGATCTACAAACAAAGATGAAAAAATTGCATGAACAAATTAATAAGATCTACAAATTGAACAAAGATTAAATTGCATGAACAAATTAATAAGATCTACAAACTGAAAAAATTGCATGAACAAATTAATATGAAAATAAGATCTGGCCAGTTCATTACAAACGAAAATAAGAGAAAACAAAAAGTAAAAACAAAGATTAAATTACAGATCTACAAACTAAGATGACAAATTCAGATGATGAACAAACCAAGATGAACAAAAAAACCAGATCTAAACCCAGATGATGAACAAACCGCAGAATGATGAACAAATTTTACATAAAAATCTTCAAATTGTATAACAAATTTTACATAAAGATGAACAAATTTTACAGAAAGATGAACAAATTTTACATAAAAACCAGAAAATTGAACAAATTTTACACGAAATTTACATAAAAGTAGTACCGAAATGTTTCTTCACCAAATCTTCAAGGATGCCCATTAATTTTATTAAATCTTCACCAAAACTTCACCAAAAATTAATCAAATCTTCAAAATCTTATTAAATCTTCACCAAAAACTATGAACCACAATACCCAGAAATGTGTACCCAGATTCTAAGAAATTGTGGTAAGCAAAGAGAAAAGGGTCTAAGAAATTGAGGGAAAGACGCCACTGATTTTTTTGAATGAAGAGAGAAGAGTATTTTCAGGAATAATGAAGAGTGTCTAAGAATGAGGCGCCTCATTATACAACTAGGGTTTTATTATAAGAGAGAGAAAGCTAAGGGAGGAATGAGGCGCCGGTTACATTCTTAGGGTTTTATTCTAGTATATGTGAAAAATAACTCTATTATTTGCTGCGGACAAAACAAAAACCGCAGCCTATAATTTGATACACATTATTCGCGGTCATATAAGTAAACCGCAACCATTGATCATTTTTTTTTAAATTTTATATATTGCCTGCGTATCTACTAAAATCGCAGCAAATGTGTAGCAGCCAATAACTTTTTTTCCACTAGTGCACCCTTTCATCTTCAACATTGCTCTATTCATCTTCAAAAACCCATAAAAATACTTCCACCATTGATGATCAATTTGTAACCCTAGAATTTCGTCATCTACAACTCTGTTCACTTCGCCATCTTCAAATACGCAAAATTATTGAAGGTCTGCTGTTGATTTCGCGATTCATACACCATGGTAATTTCGATTTCTTCACTTTTTTAATTTAAAATTTTCTTGTAATTTGTTGATTGTAGATGATAGTAGATGTTGATTTTTCCTTTTTTTTTTTTTTCGTTTTAGGCTGGTGCATTTGATAAATTTACTGCAAAATTTTGGTTTGGGGGTAAATTTACATGGAAAAACAATGGTTTAGATTATGTTGGTGGTGAAGGACTTACCATTGAAATTGATGCTGACCTAATTTCGTGGTTTGATTTGGATGATCTGGTAGTGAGTAAGATTGGGGTTGATTATGAACATTCTTTATTTTTCATGAACCCAAATTGTCTTCGATTGCAAGAGGGGTTGAAAAGGGTTAATAGTGATGAAAGTGTAATGGAAATGGCAAAGTTAGGTATTAAATTTAGGGCAGTAGCTATTTATATACTCAAGGTTGGTGATGATGTGGAGTTGGAAGGGAAATTGACTAAAAGGGTTCCAAAGTTAAGTGTGAAACGTCCAAGTAGAAGCAAGTTGGAATATAAAAAGCAAAGTAATTCTAATGGTCCCCTACCATGTGAAGAATCAGATTCTATTCTTTCACAAGACCCCATACCTTTGTCTACATTTATCCCAATCCCTACTATTCAATGTCCCCCACCAAACCCTACTCAAGCATTAAAAGGGTGAAGTTGGAGACAGTGAAGTTTGTGATGGTGAAGGGAGTGAACAATTTGAGGATGCACTTAGTGACGGACTAGATGAGCAAGTTGTAAGTGGCTCAAGTGATGGTGTGGGTGATTGTACTGACAGTTGATGTACTTAATTATGATTGTACTGACAGTTGATGTACTTAATTATGATGCTTTTGAATGAAATATGTATGTTCCATTGAGCTGGCTGTGTCTACTGATTTGTTCTATTGAACTGAGCTACTAATTTTGAGGATATATGTGGTGTTTTGTCCTACTGAGCTACTGATTTGTGCTGATTTTTGGACTGATTTTGATATTGTTGTATGTAAATGTACTACATTTGTGGACTTGTGGATTTATATGCAAACAGCAGCAGCTAACATATGGACTGATTTGTGCAAACAGCAGTAGCCTCCACATCAGCACAGTATGTGCAAACAGCAGTACTGATTTGTGCAAAGTATGTGCAAACATCAGCCATGAATTATTTTGTGGACTATTGTATGTTGCTGTTGAATTTGTGCACTGATTGTCCCAAAACAGCAGTAGCCTTACATTCCCATGTGTGCTGAATTTGTGTACTGAATTTGTGAACTGAAATGTACTCTATGTGCTTGTAAATACAGCAGCAGCAGAGTTTAGTGTAATGAAGCAAACAGCAAACAAAATATAGCTTTCAATAATTCATTACATTCCCATTAATTCATTACATAGTTTGACAAACCTACTTCCAGTTACATTACTCTGAATATTTCATTCATTACTAGTTCATACTTGGTACATTTCTAATGAGAATTTCCTAAGTACAAATACAATCACAACACATATGAACCAAGAGAACAAAAGCATAAATCCTAAAGCCTTCACTCCTCCATGAGCTTTGCATTTTCCAGTTTTAGTGAGTTAACAACCTCTTCCGTGGCCCTTTTCTTGTGCTTTAATTTCTGAATTTTGTCAAGTAATGCTCCAATTTCAACTTCTAATTGTTCTTGCTTGTCGATCTGGTCAATTGATTTGTCAAGTTCATCTTCCCACATAAAAAAATTGTAATTTGTATCCTAAGACAACCATACAATCACAAACTCAGGTATGCTATAGTTTAATTGAAAAATGAAATTAAAATTCAAAATCAGAAATTTTAAACACTTACAGGCCAATTTGCACAGCCATAGAATTTTTTTCCAGGTCTACTACCTCGTTTTGCAATTCTCATTTGCGCAGGGAGACCATGGTAACATTTCAAGCTTCCCCCACAAATTGCACCCTTATATTTGGGATTAGGGTTTGAATACTTAGAAGAAGAAGAGGAATTCGTTGAAGATTTAGGGTTTAGGATGAATTAAGAAGAAGAAGATGGAGAGGATGAAGAATTAGGGTTTATGATGAATGAAGAACAAGAAGATGGGTTTGAATGAAGAAAATTAAAAAAAAAAAGAAAAAAAAATTTACCTCCAATAACCTATTATAGCCGGTTCCAAATCACAAGGAACTGTTTTCAGCAAACATTAGCAATAGTTGGGATTATTAAAAAATAATCAATAGTTGGGATTATTTCTGGCCAACGGGTGATAGTTGGGATTATTCATGGCAAATTTTCCTAAAACAAATTGATAAAACAAATAGAAGAGAAAAAAATCAAAACAGAAAAAGTACTTATTGTTGCCCATGCTGCCATTGATGAAGAGTTAAAGACTGATCAAATTTGAAGAAGGTGAAAGGTTATTGATGTAGCATTTAAAAGTGAAGAGCTGAACAGTGAAGCTTTTTAGTTTCTATGTATTAGGTTTACCAGAAAAATGGAGTTATTACATGTCGGTTCTTTTTCTCCATTTTCCTATGTTTTCCTTTTCATTTTGGGCTTCGTTCCTTTTAAATTTTGGGCCCCAATTTTGATATTTGATTTTTTTAATACTAGCTTAAAGGCCTCCTCCAACCCAATTTTCTGATTTTAAAAATGGGGCCCTAGGTGGTAGGCCTTTAGGCCTACCCTCAAGGTCGTACCTAATTGTAGATAATGGATCTTCTGACCATATATGGAATGATTTGACTTTCTTTTACAACATGCAAGATATATCTAAATGTAGGGATAAAATAACAACCCCATATAACACTACACACAAACTTCACAAGAAAGGAAATATACACTTGTGTCAAAACCTAACACTGTAAAACATGTTATATGTGCATATGGGTTTTAATCAACCTTCTCTACGTGCATAGAATGTGCTCAAATCTTGCTGTTAATGGTGTTTTTCTGAACCCCATTGTTTTATCCGAGAACCTATAAAGATAATCTCTTTGCCTTTTGATAATCTTGCACAAGGTTTATGTTACACATCAGTTAATGGTACTAATGATTATGAAGATATGAAGAATATCGACACAAAAAGTGCTTTGTTCGGATATCGACACAAAAAGCATTAAGAAAATTTGAATTTTAGCATTTGACCAGCCTCAAGGCAGTCTAGGCTGCCGTTTAATCATAGGTACATCACGACTAGTAAATCTTTTGATCTTCTCCATGTGGATATATGGGGCCCCTATACACATAAAACAACACCTCGAAGTAATTTTTTCTTAACAATTGTAGATGATTTTATGTGTATAGGGGCGTGCTTTTCATATTTAGTCTCTCAAAGATCATCTCCATGAAATTTTTGGTATAACGGACTTGGGAAAATTGAATTGTTTCCTTAGTTTTGAAGTCACTTATGTTGAAGAAGGGCTTGCTCTAAGTCAAAAGAAATTTTCCTTTGATCTCCTTCTTGATTCAAGATTCACCTCTTTTAAAAAGGTTGTTACTCTCTTACCCTTGAACCTTAAATGAACTCTAATCTAACTAACTCTCGTCTTCATCCTAACCCTACAAAATATAGGTCTCTTATAGGAAAACTAAACTTTCTTACTAACACACGACCTGACCTTGCCTTTTCAATCCAAGTTTTAAGTTAACTTATGCAAAAATCCCACTGAAAACTACTTTCAAAGCTTAAAATCATACCCTTAATTATACAGTTGCTAGTTGCTACCTTTGGTCAAGGTATTCTCCTTAAAGATAGATTTTTTTTACCCGCCAACTCAAACTTTGATTGGGGGGTTTTTTTCCGGACACAAGCATGTCAATAATAGGATATATTATTCTTTCACAAATTCTTGTAAGAGACGGTCTCTTTGAGACCAACTCTAATTAGGTTATCTGATAAACGAAAATGTAGAGTAAGAGTATGCATTATAGCCTTTATAGGTTTAAGAGATGTCTCCCAAAGAGACGGTCTCTCAGGCGACCGATTGTTATTTGTTTTAGTCATTCACCTGTTAGTTGGATATCCAAGAAACAATAATCCAAATTTTCTTCTGAGCCTGGGTATAGGCCTACGGAAGCAGTGGCCTCTGAAATCACTTGGACTGTCGGTTTATTGGAAGAATTTGGTGTGCACATTTTAAATCTAGTCACTCTTGAATGCGATAACAAAGCAGCTTTACATATTGCAAAAAATTTGATTCTTCATCATTAAACTAAACACATAGCCATAGACTGTCACTTAACAAGGGAAAAGGTCCTTGAAGGTTTTATTGAGCTCGACTATATTCCACATAAGATCTGTTGGCTGATGTTTTAACAAATATTGTTACAACTCATCATTTACAACACATCCTGTCCGAACTTGGTATGTCTTTTACCACCCCCAGCTTGGGGGATGATGAAGATATATGTTTAAATAAACATCATACTTAGTATTCTAACTTATTCTTAGTTGTACGTTATGTTTTTAGTCTTTTTGTTATAGTTGTTAATTTGTTTTGTTTTAGTTATTTAATTAGTTAATCCTTCTCTTGATTGTATGTGTTAACTCATAGACTTTTCTACATAAGAGTCCATCCTATAATCATTCCCACCTCCATCATCATCCTAATCACTCGGGGCTGATAATGTGCATGTTTTTTTTTTCAATTTGTCGGTTATTGTATTTTAATGGCAGAGATACTCCTAAAGTGCTAGGAGCATCGTCATTCTCAATATTGTTGGTGTTTTCCTCTTCTTCTCCATCAAAGTTCATCCACTCCATATTATCATTTTGAAATACATGATTTCACCGCTTTTTGATCCATTCATTTATTGGATCATCTTCAAAACTATAATCCAAATTATTGATTGAAGTTAGCATCAATCTATTGAGCACTTCGTATCGCATGCCTTATTTTTAACTTCATGTTGTGTCAAAGATATACAATCATATGAAGCTTTATATAGTACAATGATTTAATGTTTTTGTATGGACTTGCTTCCACATGCTCCAATTTCTTTCACAACAATGTGTTAAAGCTCGATAACACTTTCACCAAAAGTCTTTCACCATTTATATGCATTATATTATATTGAAATATTATATAACAATAAAAACTAGTGAGAAGAAGTCTAGAGAAAGATGGGCGCCTAGCCGTCTTCCTTTGGACTGTCTGACATTTTCCGGCATCTGCTAATTTCACGGGGTTATGAGCGGAGGTAGAGGATCGAGAGGGCGTGGTAGAGGCAGAGGCGACTCAGCTAGAACAACCTCTATGGAAACCAGAAGTGGTGGGGGAAAAAATCAAATTAGGGCAGTAATTCCACATCTGCACCGACTTCTGAGGTTGTGGTGTGCGAAACGATGCAAGATGATGGTGTGCAACAGCAAGCTGATTTAAGGAGTGAATTCGATTCTGTTCAGCGCCAATTGGAAGCTCTGAAGAAATTAATTGAGCAGCAGCAGCCTTCGTCAGAAAATGGTGCTCCTAATTCAACACCAGAACAAGCAAATTCAGCAACAAAAGAGGACTTCCCTCCTTTGGGCAACACACAGAAGATGGTACCTACTCTCAACACCCACTTACATTCTTGGAAAGATAAGGTAACCACTTCAAAACCCATTCTTGGAATGCCACTTAAATTTATCCCTCCTGTTGTTGAAAATGGAATTCAAGTAGTTCAAATTGAGTCAATTAATGCTGTAGACCTTACTCAATTTTGGGAACGTGCTGTGGTTGTGTATGTTGTTGGTGGTAATGTATCGGTAGACATCATGAAAGGTTATATCCGTAAACATTGGAGTTTTGTAAACATGCCAGAAATTCACACTCACGAGGAGGGTTACTTTATCATGAGATTTAGCTCTGAAAACGAATGTGATGAGATTATCAAAGGAGGTCCATATTTCCTAAATCGCGCACCCATGGTGGTTAAAAAATGGAGCACTGAGTTTGACTTCAAGGAAGAAATTTTGAGAGTCATTCCGGTTTGGGTTCGCCTACCTAGTCTTCCACTCCATTGTTGGGGAGAGGACACCCTTAGTAGGATTGTGAGTGCTATCGGAGTTCCCATTATTGCAGATGAATGTACAGCGAAGCAATTAAAAGTGTCGTATGCGAGAGTGCTTGTGGAAGTAGACATTACAAAGACTTTTGTAAAAGAGATCAAAGTTAGAGATAACAATGGGAGGGAGTTCTTGCAAAAAGCTATTCCCGAATGGTGACCTTACTTTTGCCAAAAGTGCAACCAAGGTGGACATGATTGTATGATTAGGGAGGAAAAAAACCAATCTCATAAGCTTATAGAGAAGGAAGGTGGGAATGTAGGAGGTAATAAGAAGGTGTGGTTGGCCTCATCGATAGTAAAGATGGCTCAAGGAGTTGCTACGGTGGATGAGCTTAAACAAAGGCTCGACACAAACAACATCCCCCACGAAGCAACATATGAAAAACAGAAAGATGGGGCGCATGAACAGCAGCTGCCAGCTACTGAAATTGAGCAGCACACGACATCTATAGCTGCTGCCCACCATGAAACAGTAGCTAACGACCCCAACGATGAAGGTCCTCCTTGGACACAGGTAGCTCTTAATAAAATAGCTAAAAGATGCAGCCCTATTCGAACCAGCAGCAAATTTGGGAGCCTTGAGATCGAGGGTACAGCAGCAAAAGAGGGGTTCAATCACATGGAAGTCTCAAACATGGTGCATAAATCGAATAGGGGCGGGAACCCTCAAAGTCCTTCCTCGAAATGATTGTCGTTTCATAGAATATTAGGGGCATGAATAGCCCCATAAAAATCAAGGAAGTAAAATGTTTCCTTGAAAAGAATGATGTGTATATAGTGGGTCTTTTGGAGACAAAAATAAAAGAGACTAATGCTAGTAAAATTCAAAAGAAGTTCGGAAACAAGTGGCACTGGAGCACGAATTATTCTAAACATGAGAAGGGTAGAATATGGGTTGGGTGGAGACATGATAGATGCAAATTGGAACAACTTGATACTCACCAACAGTTCATTGCCACCAAAATCACCCCTTTAAACTCTCAATCCTTCTTTTACATTGTTTTTGTGTATGGTCTTCATAATGTGCGTGATCGCAGGGATTTGTGGCAGGATATGGGTAATTTGAATCTTAATGCAGCTTGTTTGTTCATTGGGGACTTTAATGCCATCTACAAGGAAGATCACCGGAAAAAATGGGTCGCAGGTCTCTACTTATGAAACCCATGACATGCTCCAATGGCTAGATGATATGGACCTTCATCCAATCGCAGAGAGAGGCCACCAGTACTCATGGTCAAACAAAGAAGAAGGGGAAAACCGCATCCTCACAAAGATTGATCACGCTATTGGAAACCTCCAGTGGCACAACTCATACAGCTATGCTAGTGTCCACTACGCCAATCAGCAATCTTCAGACCATACTCCCCTAATCCTCAACCTAGCTGAGTTCAAGCAGAAGCAGAGTAGGCCCTTCCGTTTCTTCAATTATCTGTGCGAGCACCATGATTTCCTCAAATGAGTTGATGAAGCTTGGGATATTCGGGTCAAGGGAACAGGGTTACAGAGGTTGTGGTATAAAATGCAGAATGTAAAAAGCGGGCTCAAGAGGCTTCACTCCAAAGAATTTGCGGGAATTAGGGACAAAATCTATTCTTGGGAGGAGGAGCTTGAAACTATCCAGACTGCTCTGAAAACTAACCCATCAAATTCTGATTTGCATAGACAGGAAAAACAGGTTTCAGACCAGTTGAGGAAATGGAGAAATATCGAAGATAAGGCGCTTCACCAAAAAGCTAGAATTAGCTGGATACGACATGGTGATGAAAACTCCGCTTACTTCCATGCTACAATCAAAGAGCGACAGGCCTCCAATAGCATCCATGAGCTCCAGAACCAGGAAGGAGAGTGGCTTAGCAATTCAAAAGATATTCAAAAGGAGATTATTCAGTTCTATCAAAATCTCCAGGGCACCACCACCCAAAACCTCGAGATGATTGACAGGAGAATTATGAGGGAGGGTTCCCAGCTTGATAATAGCAGCAATCAGAGTCTTATCCAGGAGGTGAGTGAAGAGGAAATCAAAATGGCTCTTTTTGGGATGAATGATAATAAGGCTCCGGGGATAGACGGTTTTAATGCTTGTTTCTTCAAGAGAACTTGGGATATCATCAAAGACGATCTTATCAGCGCCGTTAGAGACTTTTTCGATAATGGCTCTATCTTCCATCCTTTCAACTGCACGTCGGTTACTCTGATTCCCAAAACAAAAAATGCCAACAGAGTAGGGGACTTTAGGCCTATAGCTTGCTGCACGGTTATATACAAGATCACCTCGCGTATCCTTGCAGGTAGACTCCAGAAGGTAATGGGAAGTGTGATCGACCAAGCCCAATCAGGGTTTATCCCAGGTAGACAAATGGCAGATAATATTCTCCTTGCAGCTGAGCTCATCAAAGGCTACACTCGGAAAAACAACAGCCCTAGATGTATGATCAAGATGGACCTCCACAAAGCCTACGACTCTATTAGCAGGTCCTTTTTGTTCTCGGTCATGGATGAAATGGGTTTCCCTACTAGGTTTGTTCACTGGATTAAAGCTTATGTCACCACAGTATCCTTCTCCATCCTGGTGAACGGTATTCCTCAAAAGCCTTTTGATGCAAAAAAAGGCTTACACCAGGGGGATCCTATCTCGCTGTATCTCTTCGCCATTGCTATAGAGTACCTGTCCAGGCTCATGCACACCCAAAGCGATTCTCAGAGCTTCCATTTTCACCCCAGATGCAAACTGATCAAGCTAACGCACCTTCTTTTTGCAGACGACCTTCTTATGTTCTGTAGAGCGGATCTTGACTCTATCCAAAGCATGATGAGCACTTTTCATAAATTCCCAAAGGCTTCGGGGCTAGAGGCAAACACAAACAAAAGCAATGCCTACTTTTCGGGAATCGACATTTAGAGGAATGATCAGATCCTTCAGTACCTCAATATGACGGAAGGCTCCTTTCCTTTCAAATACTTGGGGGTCCCTCTGCACTCAAAGAAATTGAATTCCCGGGACTGTAGACCGCTGGTGGATAAGATTGTGGGTAAAATTGGCTTTTGGTCGTCTCGGCTTTTGTCTTATGCAGGTCGGATCCAGCTTGTTCGATCAGTTATTGGAGGAATGCTTAACTTCTGGGCCCAGATTTTTTGTCTTCCGAAAAAGCTTCTTAAAATGGTGGAGAACATCTGTAGATCGTTTATTTGGTCGGGAAAGGAAGGTATTTCAAAGAAAGTTGCAGTCTCTTGGAACCAAATGGGCTTACCTTTCTTAAAGGGAGGCCTTAATTTGCGAGATATGTATAGTTGGAACAAAGCCGCTCTTCTCAAACACTTGGGGAATCTTTCTTGTCATAAGGAGAATTTGTGGGTAAAATGGATCCATAACTACTACTTGAAGAACTGTGGGATTCATGAGGTTCACCCATCCATCCATGCCTCTTGGAGCTTCAAAAAGATAATCAAACAGAGAGCCCTTCTGGAACAACTGGGCGGTTTGGAAAAGATCACAAATGGGACTCGTTCAATATAGGTAAAGCCTATGATCTTCTTGTTGCAGACTACCCTAGAGCGGCTTGGGGGAACATTATGATTAAGAACGTGGCTAGCCCCAGTGCTCGTTTCATCACATGGCTTGCGGTCCGAAATCGGTTAGCTACAAAAGATAGACTTGCTAAATGGGTGCATCTCTCTGATGACTTGTGCGGGATCTGTAAGGGTGAAAGGGAATCTACTCAACATCTGTTCATGGATTGCGAGAACGCAAAAAATATTCGATCCAGCCTGTTTAACTTCCTGCCTCGGGCCTTGGAAGACACAGATTTCCAAGAAGAAATTAATCGGATGAACAAGCTGAATAAAAAGAAGACAGACCGGGCAAAGCTAATTGTAGGACTCTGGACTGAAATGATCTACTGCATCTGGATGCAGCGTAACAAGAATATTTTTGACAACCATAGAATCTCTAGGAAAGAAATGGTTGATTGTATAGTTTTTAGATTAGCGGGTAGAGCAAACAGTAGGATGATTGATATGCTTGTATCTAAGTAGGCTGTTTTTGGGGTTTTTGGGCTAGCGCTCTCCTTTTTGTTTGAGCGGTAGTGTTTTTGGGTGGCTCGGGGGAGTTAATTTCCGCCCGCGCGGTGGTATTTTTTCCCGGTATATAATACAAAATCATTTGACAAAAAAAATAAAAAAAATACATATATAGATATATGATATATATATATATATACATATATATATATAGAATATATATATATATATATAGATATATATATATATATATATATATATATATATATATATATATATATATATATATATATAATATATATATATATAATATATATATATATATATATATATATATATATATATATCTATATATATATATATATATATATAGATATATATATATCTATATATATATATATATATATATATATATATATATATATATATATATATATTTTTGACAGGTATGAGTAATATATACCACAAGAGTCAAAAATAATACAAACGCTCAGGGCGAAACTTAACTACGCCCTAGCCCACCAAAACGCTGAAGCTCAAACAAAAAGAGAGCCCAAGCCCAAAAACACAAAAACTATCTAGCTACAAGCATAT
Organism: Amaranthus palmeri; assembly: GCA_019776075.1. Classification (NCBI taxonomy): domain Eukaryota; kingdom Viridiplantae; phylum Streptophyta; class Magnoliopsida; order Caryophyllales; family Amaranthaceae; genus Amaranthus; species Amaranthus palmeri. The sequence goes on along the minus strand of JAAKBH010001381.1, from coordinate 3,894 downwards.
CTACCATCCTACTACTAGCTCTACTAGCTAATCTAAACAATGTACAGTCCACAATCTCCTTTATCTCTAAAGTGTGATTGTCAAAAATCTTGGTGTTGCGCTGCATCCAGATACTATAAATCATTTCCGTCCAAGCTCCAACGATCAACTTCGCTCTATCGGTTTTCTTGCTGTTTAACTTGCTCATTTTCTCAATTTCTTCAAGGAAATTCGGCTCCTGGAGAGGCTGGGGCAGAAAGCTGAAAATCCGAGATCTGACCTCTTTGGCATACCTACACTCAAACAGGAGATGTTGCGAAGTTTCCACATGTCCACTACACATGACACAATTAATATCCATGGTGTTGTTCCAATTACTAATTCTGTCCTTAGTAGCCAATCTGTTCTGTATAGCAAGCCAAGTGATGAAACGAGCACTGGGGCTGGCTATGTTTTTGATCATGATGTTAGCCCACCTCACTCTGGGTTTATCTGCAATCAGCATCTCGTAACCTTTCCCAATTCTATAAGCGCCACCTTTAGTGATGTTCTGCCACCCACCTAGGTTTTCAACAAGGTCCCTGTGCTTTATGATCTTCTTGAAGATCCACGATGCATGAATGGATGGTCTGACCTCCTGGATCCTTTGGTTCTTCAAATAGATGGAGTGAACCCATTTTACCCAAAGATTCTCTTTCATGGTCTCCAAATGCCACAGGTGTTTGAGAATAGCAGCTTTATTCCATAGGTACATATCTCTAATGTTAAGCCCTCCTTTGGAGAAGGGGAGGATCATAAGATTCCACGCAACAGCTGCTTTCCTAGAAATGCCTTCGTTACCTGTCCATATGAAGGATCTACACACACTTTCCACCATCTTGATCAGCTTCTTTGGAAGGGAGAAGATCTGGGCCCAAAAATTTTGCATACCCCCAATGACGCTTCTCACCAGTTGAACTCTACCTGCATAGGAAAGCAATCTAGAGGACCAGTATCTGAGTTTGCCTGTGATCTTATCTACCAATGGCCTGCAATCTCTAGCATTCAGCTTCTTTGAATGGAGGGGGACCCCCAGGTAACGGAAGGGGAACTCCCCTTCAACCATATCTAAGAACCGAATGATCCTATCTTTGCTCTGACTGCTCACCCCTGAAATATATACATTACTCTTGTTGTTGTTTGCTTGAAGACCCGAAGCTTTCGAGAACTTAGTGAAAGTGTTCATCATGCATTTGATGGAGGGAATGTCCGCTCTACAGAACAAAAGAAGGTCATTTGCAAACATAAGGTGAGTGATGTTGGCCTGCTTACATTTTGGGTGGTAGTGGAAGTTCTGAGATTCTCTTTGTCTATCCATCAGCCTCGAAAGGTATTCCATCGCTATAGCAAAAAGATATGGAGAAATGGGATCTCCTTGACGAAGGCCTTTCTTTGCATCAAAAGGCTTTAGAGGGTCCCCATTAACCAGGATAGAGAAAGAAACCGTAGTGACGCACTCCTTGATCCAATACATGAACCGGGGGGGAAAACCCATCTCCTCCATGACGGAAAACAGAAATGACCAGCTGATCGAATCATAAGCTTTCCGGAGGTCCATTTTTATCATGCATCTCGGACTGTTATTCTTCCTATTATAGCCCTTTATTAGCTCTGCTGCAAGTAAAATGTTGTCTGCCATTTGGCGCCCTGGAATGAAACCTGACTGAGCTTGATTTATCACTGTCCCTATCACCTTCTGAAGTCTCCCTGCAATCACTCTGGAGATGACTTTGTAGATGACCGTGCAGCAGGCGATCGGCCTAAAGTCCCCCACTCTGTTGGCGTTGCTAGTTTTTGGGATAAGAGTTACAGATGTGCAGTTATATGGGGAGAAGATACGATTGTTGCTGAAGAAGTCTTTGATGGCTGCAGTGAAATCTTCCTTAATGATGTCCCAAGTCTTTTTAAAGAACTTCGCATTAAACCCATCGATCCCCGGGGCTTTGTTGTCATTTATCCCAAATAAGGCCTCCCTAATTTCCTCATCACTAACGTCCTTGCTGAGAAGCTGAATATCCATGTTGCCAAGTTGCATCCCGTCCCTCATGATTTTCCTATCAATCCCCTCCAGTCTAGGAGTTGCGGTGCCCTGAAGATTCTGATAGAATTGGATTATTTCATTATGGATCTCATGAGTAGTGTTAATCCAATTTCCCTCCTGATCCTGCAGCTCATAGATGCTATTGGACGCTTGTCTTTCTTTGATGGAAGCATGGAAATACGCGGAGTTCTCATCTCCATGTTTCATCCAGCTGATCCTAGATTTCTGATGAAGCGCTTTATCCTCGATCTTCCTCCATTTTCTCAGCTGATTTGTTGCCTCTTTCTCTTGCTTGTGGTACGTTTCAGTGGTAGGGCTTTGCTTTAGCTTAGTTTGGATATCATCAAGGTTCTGCTCCCACATCCGAATTCTATCTTTAATACCTGCAAATTCTCGAGAATGGAGAGCTTTCATGCTTCTTTTCACATTTTTCATTTTGTACCAGAGCCTCTGCAGCCCTTCACCTTTCACCTTCACCTTCCACGCATGATCAACTTCTTTAAGGAACTCCTGATGCTCGCACATGTAATTGAAGAACCTAAAAGGCTTGTTCTGCAATTGATTATGGTTAGTGAGGTTCATAATCAGAGGGGTGTGATCAGAAGATTGAGGGTTAGCATACACCACATACGCCTGTGAAAAGGAATTTAACCAGTGGATGTTTCCTAAAGCATGGTCGATCTTTGTGAGAATTCTGCTAGTTCCGTGCTCCCTATTAGACCAAGAGAACTTATGCCCTTTTTCAGTGAGAGGGTGCATTTCCATGTTTTCCCGCCATTGATTCATATCCCACGTTTCATAGGTCGTAACTTGAGAACCATTAGCCCTATGCTCGTCACTATAGATAGCATTGAAGTCACCCATATACAGCGTAGGCAAATTATTCTCAATATTTTCAAAAGCCTTCCACATATCCCTACGGTCACTCACACTATGAAGTCCATACACAAATACTACTTTGAAGCCACTCTTCGAATTGATAGGAGTAATCCGAGTTTCTATGAATTGCTTGTGAGTTCCAACCACTTCCAGTTTACATCTATCATGCCTCCAACCTACCCACACACGGCCCTTGTCATGGTGATTGTAATTTGCACACCATTTCCATTTATTCCCAAAGATGCCTTGAATTTTTGCTGCTTTTGCTTCTTTGATTTTAGTCTCCAAAACACCAATCACACTAACATTTTTGTCTCCAAGGAATTTTTTCACCTCCTTGGCTTTAATGGGGCTATTCATGCCCCTTATATTCCATGACACTATGATCATTGAGGCAAGGGAATTTGAGGGTTCCCGCCCCTATCTTGTTTGTCAATGCCCTCTATTTGTCTCACTTCACTGCTGCCCACTGTATTTGTTTCACAAATAATACTCTCCTGATTAATAACGTGGTCTGCCCCTGCTTTATGAAACCTTTTGGCTGATTTCTTGGCTGATACAGTAATCCACCTCTCCCCCTCCTCTTCCTGTGCAGTTTCGGTTGCTTTTGGTAACTGGTTATTCGAAGGCTGCGTTTCAGGTGTGCATTCTGATGCTGCCCGTACAGTGATATCAAATCTAGCACCTTGCTGTTCAAGAGAAACCACCCGAGATTGTAGCTCACTTACACTAGTAACTCCATGGATCATTTTCGCTATAGAAGATGGGATCCACATAGTTGCTTCCTTTTGGTTACACCCTTCCTCTGTGTTCTTTTTAGCTTGTTGCGGTTCCGTAGTCTCCTTACAAATATGACCCACCTTGTTGCACTTTTGGCAAAAATAAGGGCGCCATTCCGGTATCGCTTTTTGGACAAACTCCTTGCCATCATTATCTCTAACCCTTACTTCCTTGAA
>JAAKBH010001380.1:0-19382 GCA_019776075.1 Amaranthus palmeri | reverse complement strand
TAGCTCTCGGTGTATGATCAAGATGGACCTCAGAAAGGCTTATGATTCCATCAGTTGGAACTTTCTCTTCACGGTCATGAATGAGTTGGGCTTTCCTCCTAAGTTCGTGGACTGGATCAAGATGTGTGTCTCCACGGTCTCATTCTCAGTTCTGTGAATGGTATTCCTCTTAAGCCGTTTGCAGCTAGGAAAGGATTGCGCCAGGGCGATCCTATTTCTCCATACCTTTTTGCCATCGCTATGGAGTATCTCTCGAGGCTCATGAATATTCAGAAAGAGAACCCAAAGTTTCGGTTCCACCCCAGATGCAAGAAGGTGAATCTCACTCACCTCCTTTTTGCTGACGATCTCCTTATGTTCTGCAGAGCTGATATAGCTTCCATTAATTGCTTGATGCACACGTTCCATAGATTCTCAAGGGCTTCGGGGCTTGAGGCAAATGCAAATAAAAGCAACGAGTACATGTCGGGTATCGATAATCAGAGCAAAGACCAGATCCTTCAGTACCTCCAAATGGAAGAGGGTGATTTCCCTTTCAGATACCTAGGGGTTCCCCTCCACTCCAAGAAGCTGAACTCCAGAGACTGTAGACCTTTGGTTGATAAAATTATCGGTAGAATTGGTTATTGGTCCTCGCGTCTTCTATCTTATGCAGGAAGGATCCAGTTAGTCCGTACCGTCATCGGGGGCATGCAAAACTTTGGGCCCAGATCTTCTGCCTTCCGAAAAAGCTCATTAAGATGGTGGAGAGTATTTGTAGATCGTTCATCTGGACAGGGAAAGAGGGAATCTCTAGGAAAGCTGCAGTTCCCTAGAGTCAGTTAGTGTTGCCGGTGTCTAAGGGAGGCCTAAACCTTAGAGACATGTATATCTGGAACAAAGCAGCTATTCTCAAGCATCTTTGGAATATCGCGCGCAAAAAGGAAAACCTTTGGGTCAAGTGGGTCCACAGTTATTATGTGAAAGATCAGGAGATTCATGAGATACGTGCCTCAATTCACGCCTCGTGGATCTTCAAGAAGATTCTCAAGCAGAGAGAGATAGTTGAGAAGCTTGGGGGATGGGAGAAGGTCACAAAGGGCGGGCGATTTCAGAATTGGAAAGACCTATGATCAGCTGATAGCAGACGCTCCACGGGTACCTTGGGGGGACATTATGGTCAAGAATGTTGCCAGCCCCAGCGCCAGATTTATTACTTGGCTAGCTATTCAGAACAGATTAGCTACTAAAGATCGGATAGAGAAATGGGCTAATATTCCAGACAACACTTGTCCTTTATGCAGGAGGGCCCCTGAATCGGCTCATCATCTTTTCTTTGATTGTCCGTATGCGCAGGAAATCAGATCGAGTGTGTTCCAGTTTCTCCCGCGCAACCTTGATGCTCCTAACTTTCAGGCCGAAATTCTGCAGATAAACAAACTCAATAAAAGAAGACTGACCGGGAAAAACTGATAGTGGGTGTGTGGACTGAAATGATTTATAATATTTGGATGCAAAGAAACAAAACAATCTTTGACAACCACACATTTACGGTGAAGGATACTTTTGGTTGTATAGTGTTTAGAATAGCTGGGAGGGTAAACAGTAGGATGTTAGAAATGCTTGTATCTAGGTAGGTTTTTTTGGGGTTTTTTGGGCTAGCACTCGCCTTTTGTAAGGGTGTTAGCGTTTTTGGTTGGTCTCGGGTGGAGTTTAAGTTCTAGCCCGGGCTTGTGTTGTTTTGCCTCCTTTTGGTATATAATACAATTATTTGTCAAAATAATATATATATATTAATATATATATATATATATATATATATAGAGATATATATATATATATATATATCTATATATATATATATATATATATATATAGATATATATATATATACCTATATATATATATATATATATATATATTATATATATATATATATAGTATATATATATAAATATATATATATATATACATATATATATAATATATATTTAATATATATATATATATATATATATGAGATATATGTTTATATATATATAGATATATTATAGATATGATATTATATATATATATATATATATATATATATATAGATATATATATATATATAATATATATTATCTATCTATATACTCCTAATATATACCATCTATAGATCTATATATATATATATGTGTGGTGTGTGTGTGTGTTGTGTGTGTGTGTGGTGTGTGTTGTGTTTGTGTGTGTGTTTGTGTGTGTGTATTTTGTTTCCAATGGCTTTTTCCACCTCGTGGGGTTTTTTATGCCGGCGGTCTAGAGGTTCCCGTGTTTCATAAAACAAAAAACACAACCAACAAATAATAGTCCATATGCTGCGCTTTTTGGAACAACCGCAATATATAATGTGGGGTGTGGTTATAGTGGAGGCCGTTAATAGGTTGTTTGTGGCTCTTGATGTGTGGTGTAGTTATCTTTGTGTTTTGGATGCTCTGGTTTTAGTTCCTTTTGATGTTTTCTCCAGTCATTATCGCGTGTTGGTGGCCTTATTTCGTGGTGTCTTTTGTGGCTGTTGTTAGAATTGGTGCTCGTTAAGGAGTCATGATGGTTGTAACAATGGTAGGAGGAAGGGGCTTACTAAGAAGTACTTCGTTGATCATTTGAGGTCTCGTCATTTTTTCTCGAATGAGTCTAAGCTCTATCTTAAAGATAATATTGCAAGTGACCCTAATTTGTTCTCTTCCTTGGATGTAGCCCTTAAAAAAGCAGGGATTTGGCTATGTGGGGTGTGCTTGCGCACCCACTCCTTTTCTAAGAACAATAGGCACCTCGATTGCATAGTGATTCTTGCCCCTACCTCAGACCTGTATGCGATTCATGGTATCTGCCACCCTTTGGTTCTTGCTTGTGTGTCTAGTGGTGTTTTCGAGGAACCTCTCTTAGGTTCTTCCGGTGGATGTGGTTACTCTAGCTTTGATATTGATCTTTCGGGGCATGTTTTTTTCGAAATCTTTCCGTACAGTTAAAAGTATACCCCCCAAGTTGCACCTAGGCTTTGCTAGGGTTTTCGTTCAGGCTCTTCATGTTGTTCTGGTCTCCTTGAGTGACATATCGGCTTGCGTGCAACTTCTTATTCTACCTTGTTGTGTTTTGGGTACCTTTTTGCCTAAGAATAGAGCCGAGCATAAGTCACATATGAGGGAGCGTTGCCAGTTTGATAGTATTTCAAGGGCTGTTTCTCGATGGTGGGATCCTGGTGACAGACTTAATTTTGTTTAGGATCGCTTGACCTAGGTACCACTCTTATGTGCTAGTGCTAACAACGTTTATAACCTCGAAGAATCTAATTTGTATCAATGCAAGCGCAAGCTTGGAGACGGGCATTTTTCTACTGCAATCAAAGTTTTGTCTTCGTCAAGTGTCACACCCTTCTTCCCCGAAACCCTTCAAGCTCTAGAATCTAAGCACCTTATGGCGTCTCCTCTAGTTATACCCGCGGTCACTTGCTATGAGGGAGCCCTTAGTGTGTCCCAAGATGAGGTGTTAAGGAGGATTCACAGCTTCCCCAAAGGAACCTCTTGTTGTAGGGATGGGCTTAGAGCATAACACCTTGTGGATATGATTGGAGGTGCTGCAACTGCTATTGTTGATAGTTTTTGTTGTGCTCTATTACTAATGTAGTCAATTTATCTCTTGGTGGGAAGTGCCCTATCATTTTTAAGGGTTATTTCGTTAGTGCTCTTCTGACCCCTTTGCTTAAACCAGGGGGTGGTATTTGACCCATTGTTGTTGGTAAAGTGTGGGGTAGGCTTCTGTCTTAGGTTGTTGTCTCTATTGTTGGTAAAACCATGTCCGCATACTTTGAAGATTTTCAATTCGGGGTAGGCACACAGGGGGGCGGTGAGGCTATCCTTTACTCAGTGACAACCTTGTTGAATGCAAATGTGATGTCGATGGGCTCTCTATGCTTCTGGTAGATTTTCAAAACGCCTTTAATCTTGCTGATAGAAGTGTGATATTTTCTGAAAGTTGAGTCCATTGCCCCTCCCTTGCCCCTTGGGTGGAATTTTGCTACTCCCAACCTGCTAGACTATTCTATGGTGACTCTTGCCTTTGGTCTTGTCAAGGTGTCCAACAAGGAGACCCCTTAGGTCCTTTGCTTTTTGCGCTTATTCTGCACCCCTTTGTCTTTAAAATTCATCAGTCGTGCAAGTTAGACCTTCATGCTTGGTATCTGGATGATGGAACCATTGTTGGTGACGCCCTTATGGTTGCCAAGGCCTTATGCATTCTCCAGGAGGATGGACCATCTCGTTGTTTGCTTCTTAACGTGGATAAGACTGAGCTTTTCTAGCCTATGGAGGATCCTAGGAGTATGGAGCATGGACTATTCCCCACCAACATTTTTCTCGGCCTAAGGTGAGGGTGAAACTCCTCGGCGGGCCTGTAAGCACTAACCAGAGCTTTCGTTGACATTTTTCTATGAAGAGGGTTTCTGAAACCATGGAGCTCATGACCGTTGTTAGTAAACTACATGATCCCCAATGCCAGCTTCACCTTCTTTGGAATTGTGCAGGGGTTGGGAGGTTATATTATGCGATGCGAACTTGCCCTCCCGATTTTTTTGGGGGCGCACATGTTCAGTTTGATCTTGCTTTGCGTGCCTCCCTGGAGAAAATAGTTATGGCTTTGGGACCAGGGTTAGGGGATTGGCAATGGAGGTTAGCCACCCTCCCAATCAAGATGGGTGGCCTTGGTATTTTCTCAGCAGGTGATGTTATTGACTATGCTTTTCTAGCTTCTCATCTCCTCTTGGGCCCCTAGTGTCTCCTTAGCTAATGCTGCAGAACGAAACCGGAACAAATACACAGCTAAGTGTGACAAGAATGGGTACAAATTTATCCCTTTTGCTTTCTTCACCTTTGGAGAGTTAGGTGGTGACGCCCTCACCCTACTATCAAGGATTGCATCTGTCGCTGTGAGCAACTCAAGTATCACCCAATTCTCGAGAATATATTTTTCATAGACTCGCCTTTTGTATTGAAAAAGGTGTGGGCGCTCAGCTTGTAGCTTGACTACCCACCAATTTCTTGTAATATCCTTTTATATGATAATAAATTAATAATAATAATAATAATAATAATAATAATAATAATAATAATAATAATAATAATAATAATAATAATAATAATAATAATAATAATAACAATACAAATAATAATAATAATAATAATAATAATAATAATAATACTAATAATTATAATAATAATAATAATAATAATAATAATAATAATAATAATAATAATAATAATAATAATAATAATAATTAAGCACCAAAATTGATTAAAATGTTAGTTATGCTCATTAGCCACGCTTATTTGTGTGTAAAAACAAGAGCAAAACTATTGACTATTAAATCATTTAGTCTCGCTTATTAAGTGAGGATAGTGTTCAACACCTATAAGCGTGGCTACAGGTATTACCAGCCTCTCTTATAAGTTTGGCATTGAGTAATTCTAGCCACGCTTATTAAGCGTGCCTAAAATTTACCCACACAAGCAGAGACCTCGCTTTTTTAAGCGTGGCTAAATCCCTCAACCTTACATATAAGCGTGACTAAATACATTTTTAAGCGTAGTTAGCTTCAAACTTTTCTAAATCACATGTTTTACCAAAATCAAACCATAATTTATTTCAATTTTCCTGCTATTATCAAATTAGGATTCCTTCTTCTAACCATTGTGCTAGAAATGATTTTTTTTTTTTCAAATTTCTTCTAAAAACAACTAGTACTAACTTAATAAACTTCATTGAACGTTTATCTAACTCTTGAATCTTACTAAATAGTATTTGAACACCCCTTGGCAATTGAGTATGATCTTCATGGATGTTGAAGTCTCTACGAACCCTAATAACCTTTCTATCTCCAAACCATGTAAAAAGGTTGCAAAACTTACATTTGTAGTACATGCAACTAAGATTTGCTTCTGAATCTCAACCTCTTATTATCTGTGACAATCTTTGTGGTGGTGCAATCACATTTCCTTGCTTTACTCCAAAGTACTTCATTGTTACTTCCAAGAAAATTTGAAGAAGAAATTAGAAAAAAATCATTTCAAGCACTATGGTTTGAATAAGGAATCCAAATTCGACAGTAGAAGAAGAATTGAAAAAACTAGGCTTTGAATTTTGGGGAAAAAAAATGTGATTTAGAGAAAAAAATGAAAAAGTTAGGGTTTATGTTTTGGGGGAAATACAAGCTTATGATGCATTTGCTTTGGTAATAGAATTTTATAGGCATACAACAATCGATATCCTTACTAAATTAACGTTTCCTAATGTGTTTTGGGCAAAAAGGTCACAGTGGATAAATTGGGTAAACCTCAAGGTTATCGCATACATTTGTACAAAATTTCAACAATCAAGGTTACCAAATGAAATTTTCCTATCTACTATATATTAGGAGCATTTTTTTATATTTTTCTTTGAGCCCACAAAGTATATATTGGATACATATGTTACAATATATAGGCCCGGCTATAGGCAGGAGCTGCCTGAGCAATTGCTCAGGGCCTCCATGTTTGAGGGGCCTTACTTACTTACTGTGTTCTCCAAACAAACCCAAAAAAGGCATACACTCATGGTTAATCTTGCTTCTTGAGTTCTTTCCCAAACAAACCCCCAAGTACATATATATCTGGATTCTTTCATCAAGTTTAGTTTTTCTTCGATTAATCAATAATATCCATATCATTAATTTTTCTTTTTTTTTTTTTTGAAATGAACAATATCATTAAGTTGTGACTTCTATCCCTTCTTAATTAATTGCATTGAATTGAGGATGACAAACAATTAATTCTTAATCAAGCTACCGATAGAAAAAAAAATAAAAAATTAAAGGCATAGAGAAGAGGATCCATGAAAATAGAGAAATTTTTGCAATTAATGCTGGTAATTTATTGATTTGTTTTTCTAAAATTCGAGATAGTAAAAGAATAGAAGAGATTAGTATCATTTCTTTCTAATTGTCAAGTTTTGATTAATTATTTTTGATTTGAAGTAGTTTTAAAGTTTGATAAATTTTTTACTATTCTATTTAATATATTTGTAATTTTTTAGTATTTTAAAAAATTTTAATTTTTAAAGGCATCTATTTTTATTTTTGCTCAGGGCCTCTAAAATGTCAAAGACGGCCCTGTATTCAGTATAGAACACATTGTTAGAGTATATAACATATTTTAAAGGCTCAGTCATCAGTTTAAGCTTTTGGTTGAGTTTGAATGGTTTGAATCTCATCTATCCCTCATTTCGAAGTGTAATATTTCACGCTAGATATAAGGAGTGTTTGTGCTGCAGCCATACTTCTAGTTCAAATGGCTTTCGTGTGAGATGCATGTTAGGGTATATATATAACACATCATAGAGCCTCAACCATCAATGTAAACTCTTGATTGAGTTGGTTTATTGACGGGAAAAATACTAACGGCCCGTTTGGTTAGTGGTACTAAATGGTGGTAATGGGAATGATTTATAGTGTAGAATTTAATCAAAACTTTCATGTCATTCTCATGGTAATGAAACTTTGATCACAAAAAAGTTTTTTTGTTCACAAATTTCCATTACCACCTAATACCACCTCTCCCAATGGTAATGCATTGGAATGAATTTTATGAACAAAATGAGATGATTGAAGGTTGTCAAGCATGGTCATCAAGGAAGCAAAGAGATTTTTCAACCAAAATTACACTAGTTTTTCATTCCCATTACCACAGTTTATTACCATCTACCAAACGGGCCGTAAAAGAACTTCACACATTTGCGTTGTAATCCTATAAAATATTTGCTTAATATTTTCATATAAATATAATTAGCCCATATAATTAGTCCATTTCTTTAATTGATTATTTTAAGATCGTAAGTAAACTTTTCAAGGTTATAAGTAATCACTCTAAGTCTATAAAAAGGGATTATTTTAAAATTATAAGTTATCGTTTTAATGTTATAAGTATTTATTTTAAGACAAAAATGTATTTGGACCAACCCAATAGTGATGGTCTCACCGTGAGACCTTCTCATTTAAGAATTAGCGTTCTCATCCATCTTTTTTAATGTGTCTTTATATTTTGGCTATCTTAATTTTAATAGCGTTTTTTTGCGGACTTATAAGGCTAATATATAATATAAAGTCAAAAACACATAGTTTTTTTCTTCAGAAGGGTAATTACTAGAAAGCTTCAACTCTATTTGTCAAATATAAATTTTGCTACGATTCAAGTTAATTTCAGTCTATATGATTCAATTTTTCATAGTTTAACTTTTTTTTAGATAATAAATAACTTGCAAGTCTATCGAGAATTTGCCCCCTCCAACTGCGAATCCTGGCTTCGCCCCTGTCGAATCCCACATCTACCGAGCTTATTATCATGGGGGGAAAAATTAGGCTTCTTAAGAATTGGGGGGATTTACTCAAAAAAAAAAAAAGAATTGGGGGGATCGGAAAGGGGAAAAAATTAGAAAGAAATCGTGTCTTAGAAGAGGAACAAATGCTGACTTAAGTAACTCACGTGACCCCACGTACTCCTCAAAATAAAATTTTAATGGTCAACATATGAAAACGTCAAGTGGTAGTAGTCTTTTGCAAACTTTTATGTCATTTAAGGTAGTTTTTTGCATAAAAATTAAATTAGGTAGTTTTTTTTGCAAAAGGTGTCACATATTAGGTATTTTTTTAAAATTTTTTCTTTCTATAATCTAATTATTTTGTTGTTTTATATGCCAACACAATTTCCTTTTCTACTAAATTTTACACGAAACTTTTGGGTATAATTTGATAAGGACAGACAGAGGTGTTTATTCAAGGCATCGGGTTGCTTTAGGTTTTTGTTTCTGTTCTTTAGGAAAACGGGTTATTTGTCCACATGGGTAGAGGTGTTCATTCAGGTGATTGCGTCGATTTCAAACAGGCGTCATTCGGTTCGGTTGTAATTCAGATCGGTTATTGGTTGCTTGTTATGACGGGTCACACTCAGGTTGGGTCGATTAGTCACGGTTTGATCGGTTATTTGAGCTATCGGGTTAGCATCGATTCAGTGTCAATTGAAGTTCGGATCGAGTGTAAATCGATGGCGGGTTGTCATCGGTTAATAATTGGTTTGTTTTGTCGGGTACAGATCGGATTTGAGTTTTTTTAAAAAACAAAATTCGGCTACGTATTACTAATTACTATCGATCAAGTCAATATTAAATTAAGTTGTTAATCAACTTTAAATTGATGACAATATTCCCTTTACTTAAAGCAAAATATTTAAAATGCAAATCAATTAGTGATCATTATTACTTTGTTACTTTTACTTGTTTAACTCGAATCGTTCCTTTTGAGATTCGGCTAATCTCGGTTAACGGTTTTGTGTCGGTTACAAAAATCGGTTACAATTCGAGTTCATATTTCCCATTTTCAGTTGTCAACCGGTTCGGATACAACATTAGCTTGTGTATTGTAGGCTCATAAACCTAAAAACGAACACATTTTCAAGTCGGTTTACTTTCGGTTTCGGTTCGGGTTTTCGGATCAGGTTACTTTTGAACTGAACGTACTTAAAAATATATGTAGCATATGGGTGTACGTATTTTAAAATCATACACTATATTAATTTTGTTGTATAGTAAAGAAAATTAGATTGAATAAGAGAGTGTCATGTGTTATTGGCCAGCATTATTAGAATATTTATGGCAGGGATATTAATTGCATGATTTTTAATTCAGTCAATTTTAACCATTTTCGGAAACAAAGTGTTGCATTCATATTAATGGCTGAAATAATTGCAGGAATTTCAATTCAGTCAAGTTTATTTTTTACAAATATAAAAATTTAGATTAATATTAATGGCAGGAATATTAATTATAGGATTTTCAGTTCAGTCAATTTTATTCTTTTACAAAAATAAAACGTTGGATTCATAATAATGGCTGGAGTAATAACTGCTAGCGTTTCAATTTAGACAATTTTATTCTTTTACGAAAATAAAAAAATTATGATTTATATTAATGGTAGAAATATTAATTGAACGAATTTCAATTCATTCAATTTTATGAGTTGACAAAAATAGAAATTGTCTTTCAATACAATGGTATGAACTACAATATAAATACACCATTTGACCAACTTAATTATTTTGCCCATATCATCTCTTTTCTCAAACTTCAGTCTTGGTGAAACATGAGCTGGAATTACATTTACGGCCCGTTTGGTAAGTGGTAATAAACGGGGGTAATAGGAATGAAAATCTGTATATTTTTGGTTGAAAAATCTTTTGGCTAACTTGATGGATATGCTTGTCCAACTTCAATCATCTCATTTTCTTTATCAAATTAATTTCAATGCATTACAATTGGGAGATGTAGCATTAGATGATAATGGAAATTTGCAAACAGAAAAACTTTTTTCTGATCAAAGTTTCATTACTATGGGAATGATTTGAAACTTTTCATGAAATTTTACACTATTAAATCATTCTTATTACCACCATTTAATACCACTAACCAAACGAGCCGTTAGGAAATACAGAGTGATAGGGGGACATGAAAAATTAATGTAAAGATCATACATATGTGGGAGTAAAAAGAGAAAGATGTAACCACATCTATTCACTTAATCCTGGTGGTCGAAAAGGGAACATCTATAATAGTTTCAATGGGAACATTTACAATGCCAACTCATTCTAAATCATGTGTGTTAGGAAAATCATAATTTTTTGCAAAATTTTGAGTTAACCCTGCGGTGGGTGAATATTGATCAACCAAACATGAATGGAAGATGTTCTTTTACAAAATATCAATAATCGAAGAAATTCCCGACTTGCAAATTAGCAAATCCATTTTTGACTTTGTTTCATTTTATGAGATTCTGGACAATGTTCAGAAATTTTTATTTTTCTATGTAATTACTTATATACAACTGAATTTCAGATGTGATTGGAGAGGTTGTAGAATATCGCGATTATAATGAAAATTCCCTCAAAAAGACTCTTAGTAAAGAGTTAAAAGATGAAAGGTGCGTAACTAACTCTTGCAAAATTATATATTCAACATATTTATTATTTGACTTAGTTTTTATTATTTTTTACCAAATTAGAGGAACTCAATTGGGTGTAAGACTTTAGGATCAATTTGCTGAAAGGGCTTATGAACACATTAAGCACAGAGAAATTGTAAAAGAAAGAGTTATTATGATATTGCAGTATGCCAAAATGAAGAATTAGAGTGGTATGCAAATAACAATACCTTAACAATTATTTCAAAAATTCATCACACGGAAATTGGTAATAAAAAGTTTAACAATATCATTAGTCTTGGATTATGAAGAGGTGTTTCAAAGAAGAGGTGAAATATGTCATCGTACTGACAATGTAGTATATAAAGAGGTGTTTCAAAACTTGTAAACTATTTATTATTAACAACTTATTTTGTGTTTTTTATATTTAATTCTTTTTTAATTAAATATATATTGTTCCTGGGTCAATATGCCTTAATAATTTGGGCGAAGTCAAAGGGTCCAATCTATCCAGTTAATGCCAGAGTTGACCCACCTTGGGGCGAAATTACCAAAAAGCCCTTGAGGTTGTCTCAACAAACCCTTGAGGCGTATAAACACCCACATTCACAACCATAAATGGTATGCTTTCTCTCTCTCTAAATTGCCATTTTTAGTCATCATTGTTCATTCTTAAACTGACCACTAACTTGAGCGTCGGAGGGGCTTTCCGGGAAGCAGCCCCCAGATAATAAGTAATTCTGTTCGTTTTGTAGGTATACTACCGTGAATCCAGTATTCGGACATTTCAAATAGCCAACGAGTTCACCTTCCAGTCAGGGAGATTGAACTCGATTTCTACGCATAAACATTTGGCGCCGTCTGTGGGGAGAGAGACAAGAACTTTCCTTTTTACCTACCTTTTCAGTACAATCAAAAGCCATGAACTCCAAAAAAAAAACACAAGAGCTAACATTCGGTAGTCCGAACACCATTCTGCTAATTTTGTCCACGATCAAGATCCCAATGCTTGAATTCAGCTACCCAACTTCGTCACCAGGCAAAACCTAGACGACTTTGCCGCGACCATCACTTCTCGCTTCCAAGAGTCAATCCAGCTGGCGGTAAGAACCCTGGAAGCAATCATTCAACCTCAACAATCAAGTATTCTCCATTCTACTCGTCGACAGACGGAACAAATCCGTACTCTTCAAATGGAGGCCTCAGACTTTTGGGATCAAGACTAGACCCTTAGGTTTTTCGGTGATAGATTCGAGAATGCTTGATCCGAACAATGAACTACCCCCGTGTCACGACGGGTAATCTCATACTCAGAATCGTTGACGAAGAAGACTTTCTCTTTTCCTTCCTCCCTCGAAGCCCCCATAGCCTTACCCCTACTTTTGTCTCCCTTTGGCGGGAGCGACTTCAGTCGTTTACCAGGCTGCGACGAGGGAAAGTCCGACGAACCCGTAGCACCGCTAGAAGCGGGCTGAGCTTCCTCCGACAATTTCTTGTTCTTGGCATACTGCAAGGTAACGGAGAATCAAAGGTGAAGTTAAATAAATCAAACAGAAGTGTTCGGACACCTTTTGAGAACCAATTACCTTGGGAGGAGGCGAAAGAACAGTGTTTTTTGGACTGCACATTCCTTTTGCGTGACTCGGCAGCTAACTAAGCGAAGTTGAGAGAATTCATGATCTCTGGATACTTTCTTTGCAACTCTTCGAAAGCTACCACTGTAGCAAACAAAAAATGGTTAATAACTGAATATTAAAGGAAAACAAAAGTGTCGAACTCACCCTAATGGTATTTCTGGCTAAGTCCTAAGGCAAATAAAAATAAGGAAAATTTGCTAAGAATAATCCCAACTATCACCTGTTGGTCAAAAAGAATCCCAACTATCGATTATTTTTTAATAATCCTAACTATTAATCGAATTTGCTCAAAACAGTCCCACTCCCTCCATGACCGGCTGCAGCAGGTATTTTGAGTTTAAGTTTTTTTTTACCTTTTTTTTACTCACCTTCATCAAATAAGAAGATGTACCCTTCATCTTCATTATATTCCATCTTCTTCTTCTTCATTCATTCTTAACAAGGGTTGCTACTTATTGGCTGCGGTTTTTAGGTACACGCAGCCAATATGAGTAAAAAAAATATGGTAAAAAAAAATTAACAAGGGCTGCGGTTTTGTCTACTGTCCGCAGCCCCAAACTGTCTTCAATATTTTTCGAAAATTAAGAAAATCAGCCAAAAAAAATAGGTAAAGGGCTGCGGTTTTGTCTACTGTCCGCAGCCCCAAACTGTCTTCAATATTTTTCGAATATTAAGAAAATCGGCCAAAAAAAAATAGGTACAGGGCTGCGGTATTGTCTACTGTCCGCAGCCCCTAATGTTAATAAAAAAAAAAATAAAACCCGCCATCTTGTTTGTAACGTTCATTTTTCACAAAACCTTCTGTCTTCTTGTTCTTCAAACCCACCCACGACATTCCTCTCAAAACCCACGAAAGTCCTCACAAAACTCCATAAATTTTGTTTGTTTGAAGTCACAAATTTTGTCTTCTTCTCGATCTGCTGCTGCTAGTTGCTGCTTGTGGTCTTCATTTTCTTCTCGTTCTTCATTTTCGTGTACTTTGCTCACAAAACCCACGAAAAGTTTAAACTCACAAAACCCTCAAAAAACTTCTTCTCGTTCTGCTGCTACTAGTTGTTGCTTGTGCATCTTCATTTTCGTGTAACTAGGTATTTGGAATTATTTTCGTTTTTTTTTTTGTTATATATTATAAGATATAGTTTAGTTTAATGGTAATGGAATTGTTATATATATTTTAGTTGGGTTTGTATTTTAATTTCTTAAGTTTAAGGTTTTCGTGTAGTGCTAATGATATTGCTAAAAGATTTTCGTTTTAATTTTTTTTTATCTAGGTTTACAATTTCGTTTTTGTTGGCTTGTTGGCTTGTTGTTTGTGTAAAATATACTTGCAATGATCAATTCTTGTTGTTCGTGTAAAATTAACTTGCAATGCAATGATCAATTCTTTATGGAGAGAATAAATTTCAGGGAAAAGTATGGAATAACCTATTTATATAAATTTCTATTATAACTAGACTTGGTAGTCAAGTGGAATTTATGTAGTTGGCTTGTTGTTCTGTAAAATATAAGCTTTTACAGCTAAATTTCATTGGCTTTAAGATGTTATCTTTTGCCTCTTTTGTTGATTAATGTACAGTTGAATACATCTCTTTTGTCTTGATAATGGGGTTGTGTGTTTCTGGTTAAAAAAATTGGCGTGGTAATTAGTTTATTTGCTCTTCGTAGGTGAAGTATTGTGTATGTATACTTGACATTTGATACATCATGGATGCCACATGGGTGTTGTGATTTTTAAATGCTGCTTGCTGTGATGTTGAGCTGATTAAATAGAGGGAGCAATGGGTGACTGAGATGTTAAACATGTGTTGAATTTTTAATTGTGTAAACACAGTGATGGTGCATCACTTTTTTTTTTCTTCACTTGGGTCTAAAATAAGGTGAAGATTAAACACCTATGCAGTTATCATGATTAAACACCTTTCTAGTTATCATGATTATAGCAAATATGTAGAATTACTAATTTTTGTTTTTTTTTTTCTTGTTTTATTGTAGGTCACATTACCTATTCTTCATCTAGATTGCCAAGGTAATTTCTTTTGATACATATCTTCATTATTTTCCAAAGTTTTAGGGTTAATGATGTTGTTTCTTATTTATAGTTTGATTTTTTAGAATGTATTAGTTGTTATGTTATATTTGTCAAAGTTTATATTATTATTATGTTAATTATTTTTTTATATGTATGAATATTAATATGAATGCTAATTGATTAGTTGTCCAAATTAATGAATTTGATTATATTTTTATTGTTTTTATATGATGTTAGTATTAGTTGTTAGTATGATTGTTAATAATGTTATTAGAATAAACATAATTTGAACAATTTTAAAAAAGTTGTTTTATTATTAGGGTTAATAAGGGTTAAAACAATGTTGTATAATATACATATTTTGATTACTTAATTTTGTGGTTAATTAAGGTTTGTTAAGTACATATGTTAAAAAGTTGTGTATTAATTTTGTTTTGAATTAAATAATCACACTTAGGATGACAAAATATAGTTCTTGGATGTATGGAAGCATTGAATCGTCGGAATTTATTGATGGCGTATTAGAATTTTGTAGTGTTGCGGTTGAACATCAAATTAGGATGGGGGGAGTTGGTTTTTATTGCCCATGTGTCAATTGTGGCAATGTATCAAAGGTAGATAGTGTTTATATCCTTAGGGAGCAAATACTTCGACGTGGGTTAAGGCCTCAATATCATGTTTGGGTTTGGCATGGTGAGGAGGGAGTTTACAAGGAAAATAGTGTTGTTGAGGATGTCAATAATGTGGCCGATGTCAATGAGGATGTAGTGGATGAAGAAAATGTTGATGAGGATGTGGATCGTGTTGATGAGATGATGGAGGGAGTCGAGGATGAGTTAGGAAAACATCCTCGTGTATTTGACTTGTTGACAGAGGCTTCTCAAAAGCCTTTGTATCCTGGATGTACAAAGTTCACCAAACTTACAGCAGTTTTGACGATTTTCAACATTAAGTCAAAGTTCAATTGGAGTGATACTAGTTTCACAATGTTATTAGAAGCGTTATGTGAGATGCTTCCTGAGGGAAATAAACTTCCAAAGTCGACATACTATGCCAAAAAGCTAATGTGTCCTTTCGGGTTAGAGTACCAGAAGATTCATGCGTGTCCGAATGGTTGTGTATTGTATCGGAATGAAAACGAGAACTTAGAAGAGTGTCCTAGGTGTGGGTTATCGCGTTACAAGCGTAAAGGGGCTCGAGATGCTAAAGGGCCCCCAGCTAAGGTATTGTGGTATCTTCCAATAATACCAAGATTCAAGCGCTTGTTTTCTATAAAGAAAGATGCGTTAAATTTGAGGTGGCATGCAAATAGGGTGAAGAAAGATCACTTGCTCACACATCCATCCGATTCTCCGGAGTGGAAGAGTATTGATAGGTTGCAAAAGACTTTTGGGGATGAAGTTCGTAATTTAAGGCTCGGACTGTGCACAGATGGAATGAACCCATTTGGCAATCTTAGTTCTCAACATAGTACTTGGCCGGTACTTTTAGTGATTTATAATTTGCCACATTGGTTGTGTATGAAGCGTAAGTACATTATGCTTTCGCTTCTTATCTCGGGTCCTAAGCAACCTGGTAACGACATAGATGTATATCTTGCACCTCTTGTTGAGGATTTGAGAAAGATGTGGGATGAAGGAGTTTCCGTGTTTGATGCATATGCTAATGAGGAGTTCACCTTGCGTGCAATGCTTTTATGCACCGTTAACGATTTTCCGGCTTATGGAAACGTATCAGGGTATAAGAACAAACGGAAGAAAGTGTGCCCAATATGTATCGATGACATGGAATCCACGTGGATTACTAAGTGCAAACATGTATTCATGAATCATCGAAAGTTCCTCCCACGAGATCACCAATACCATAAGAAGAAGAAGATGTTCAACGGGGAGGTTGAGGACCGTGTAGCTCATCGACCGTTGACCGATTATGAGGTTTACGAACAGGTAAAGGGGGTTGAAACGGTATTTGGTAAAACAGGGCAAGTGCAAGGGGGTGAAGATCGACTGTGGAAAAAAGAATCAATCTTTTGGACGCTTCCATATTAGAGAGATCTACAGGTTAGGCATTGTCTTGACGTTATGTATATAGAGAAAAATGTATGCGATGCCATACTCGGGACTCTCATGAACATTCCGGGTAAGACAAAGGATAATAAGGCCGTGCGAGATTACTTTGAATGTAAGGGTATTCGTCCGGAGTTGTGGGCACAAGTTAAGGGGAGTAAGAAAAGAGAAAGAACTGATGAAGTTGGTGGTAGTAGCAAGGGAAAGGTCGGTAAGAAGAAGATGAGTAGTGAAAAAGTTTATTTGCCTCCAGCTTGCTACACATTGTCCAAAGCAGAGAAGCAGGCCTTTTGTGAGTCTTTGTATGGCATTAAGGTTCCCTCTGGGTACTCATCTAACATGAAGAGATTTGTGACCCTTAATGGTGAATTGAAGTTGGGAAGCATGAAATCTCACGATTGCCATGTAATGATGCAAGTGTTCTTACCGATCGCACTACGTGGAATATTGCCAAAACATGTGAGATATGCTATTACCGAGCTATATTCGTTCTTCAACACTATTTGTAGTAAAGTTCTTGATCCCTTTAAACTTGATGCTCTTCAACTCGACGTAATTGTAACTTTATGCAAGTTTGAGATGTATTTTCCACCTTCTTTCTTTGACATAATGGTTCATCTTATTGTTCATCTTGTTCATGAAATCAAGCTTTTAGGTCCAGTTTTTTTAAGGTGGTATTATCCTTTTGAGAGACACATAGGTGTGTTACAAAACAAAGTGAGGAATCCAGCACAACCAGAGGGGAGTATGATTCAAGGCACTGTAAGCGATGAGATTGGTAATTTTATAGCCGAGTATATGGCTATGGCAAAGCCTATTGGATTACCCACCTCTCGACATGAAAGAAGACTTGAGGGAAAAAGAGCAATTGGCTCTAAAACAATCACACCTTCTCGGGATAGTCTGTTACAAGCACACCTGTATGTGTTGCATCATATTTCAGAAGTTCATCTTTTTTGAATGAGCATTTTGATATATTGCGCGCAAAATATCCGTCTAGAGGTGATAGGGCATTGATGCAGTTGCATAACAAGACGTTTATTGATTGGTTAATCTGAAACTGTTAAGTGGTTAGCTTTTGGTCCTCGTGATGATGTCAACAAATATGAGGGTTACGATGTCAATGGGTTTACATTTTGGACTGAGGGTCAAGATAAGAAGTCATCGTAACTGCAGAATAGTGGGGCTATTTTGTCGTCATCTACATTTTACGTGAGTGCCAAGGATCAATCGCCTGTTGATGCTAAATCGGTATACTACGGGCGGGTAAATGAAATATGGGTGCTTGACTATTGTACTTTCACTATGGGTCTTTTCAAATGCAAGTGGGTGGATAATAATCGACGATGCGTTAAAAATGACGACCCTTGTGGATTCACTCTTGTAGACTTGAATCGCTTGCGTGATGGTGAGGAGCCATTCATACTAGCCACACAAGCCAATCAAGTATTTTACATTGAAGATCTTTCTAATAAACAATGGTCTATTGTTATACCGGGAAAAAGAAGTATCCTTGGTATAGGTGATATAATTGTGTTGAAGTTGTTTAGAATCGAAAATAATTGTCATATGCTTGAAATTAAGGGTCAAGTTGCGTTTTTTAACGGTTTTGAATGAATTTTGGCATTTTCGAGCGTAAAGTAGCCTAAACCTTGTTTGTTATGCATGAAACTTGGCACACAACACTATTTGGTATATATAATTGTGTTGAACTTGTTAGAATCGAAAATAATTGTCATATGCTTAAAATTAAGGGTTAAGTTGCGTTTTTTAACAGTTTTGAATGAATTTTAGCATTTTCGAGCGTAAAGTAGCTTAAACCTTGTTTGTTATGCATGACACTTGCCACACAACACTATTTGGTATATATAATTGTGTTGAAGTTGTTAAAACCAAAAATAATTGTCATATGCTTGAAATTAAGGGTCACGTTGCGTATTTTAACGGTTTTGAATGAATTTTGGCATTTTCGAGCGTAAAGTAATTTAAACCTTGTTTGTTATGCATGAAACTTGGCACACAACACTATTTGGTATATATAATTGTGTTGAAGTTGTTAGAATCGAAAATAATTGTCATATGCTTGAAATTAAGGGTCAAGTTGCGTTTTTTTAACGATTTGAATGAATTTTGGCATTTTCGAGCGTAAAGCAGCTTAAACCTTGTTTGTTATGCATGAAATTTGGCACACAACACTATTTGGTGCATATAAATGTGTTGAAGTTGTTAGAATCAAAAATAATTGCAATATGCTTGAATTTAAGGGTCAAGTTGCGTTTTTAACGGTTTTGAATGAATTTTGACATTTTCGAGCGTAAAATAGATTAAACTTGGTTTGTTATGCATGAAACTTGGCACACAACACTATTTGGTATATATTATTGTGTTGAAGTTGTTAGAATCGAAAATAATTGTCATATGCTCAAAATTAAGTGTTAAGTTGCGTTTTTAACAGTTTTGAAGCGTTTTTAATTTGGCACTAACATATATAATATTTTTTTTTCTTAGTGTTTTCAACAAAGAAATACCATTCATTGCGGCTACTACGTTATTAAATTTATGGATGATATCATAGAAGCCGTCAAGAATGTCGGGGTACAAAATATTGATTCCGTAAGTATTTTAATTAGTCATTATAT
>JAAKBH010001379.1:0-19472 GCA_019776075.1 Amaranthus palmeri | reverse complement strand
TATAGATATATATATATATATATATATATATATATATATATATATATATATATATATATATATATGTATATATATATATATATATATATATATATATATATATATATTATATATATATATCTATATATATATATATATATATCTATATATATATATATATATATCTATATATATATATATATATCTATATATATATATATACACTAAGTAATTGTACATTACACCGCATAATACTACCGATACATAATAATCTACCAACTTAATAAATTAGAAATAAACACGGCGACTTTGTCTTTAACTTTGCGTAGTTCAATATCCGTCAATTCGCGTGTTTCTCTTGAAGTGTCAATAATCTACAAATTAAAATCAATTATTATTAAAAAGTTAGTACATTATATAAAATAATATATTATAAATAAATAATTTAAAAAACATATAATAACTAATTAAATAAAATACTTACGGAATCAATATTTTGTACCCCGACATTCTTGACGGCTTCTATGATATCATCCATAAATTTAACAACGTAGTAGCTGCAATTAATTGTATTTTTTTGTTGAAAACACAAAGAAAAAAAATATTATATATGTTAGTGCCAAATTAAAAACGCTTCAAAACCGTTAAAAACGCAACTTAACACTTCATTTTGAGCATATGACAATTATTTTCGATTCTAACAAATTCTACACAATAATATACACCAAATAGTGTTGTGTGCCAAGTTTCATGCATAACAAACAAGCTTTAAGCTACTTTACGCTCGAAAATGCCAAAATTCATTCAAAAACATTAAAAACGCAACTTAACCCTTAATTTCAAGCATATGACAATTATTTTCGATTCTAACAACGTCAACACATTTATATACACCAAATAGTGTTGTGTGCCAAGTTTCATGCATAACAAACAAGGTTTAAGCTACTTTACGCTCGAAAATGCAAAAATTCAATCAAGACTGTTAAAAACGCAACTTGACCCTTAATTTCAAGCATATGACAATTATTTTCGATTCTAACAACTTCAACACATTTATATACACCAAATAGTGTTGTGTGCCAAGTTTCATGCATAACAAACAAGGTTTAAGCTACTTTACGCTCGAAAATGCCAAAATTCATTCAAAACCATTAAAAACGCAACTTGACCCTTAATTTCAAGCATATGACAATTATTTTACATTCTAAGTACTTCAACACAATTATATACACCAAATAGTGTTGTGTGTCAATTTTCATGCATAACAAACAAGGTTTAAGCTACTTTACGCTCGAAAATGCCAAAATTCATTCAAAACCGTTAAAAAACGCAACTTGACCCTTAATTTCAAGCATATGACAATTATTTTCAATTCTAACAACTTCAACACATTTATATATACCAAATAGTGTTGTGTACCAAGTTTCATGCATAACAAACAAGGTTTAAGCTACTTTACGCTCGAAAATGCCAAAATTCATTCAAAACCGTTAAAAAACGCAACTTGACCCTTAATTTCAAGCATATGACAATTATTTTCAATTCTAACAACTTCAACACATTTATATATACCAAATAGTGTTGTGTGCCAACTTTCATGCATAACAAACAAGGTTTAAGCTACTTTACGCTCGATAATGCCAAAATTCATTCAAAACCATTAAAAAACGCAACTTGACCCTTAATTTTAAGCATATGACAATTATTTTCGATTCTAACAACTTCAACACAATTATATATACCAAATGGTGTTGTGTGCCAAGTTTCATGCATAACAAACAAGGTTTAAGCTACTTTACGCTCGAAAATGCAAATATTCATTCAAAACCATTAAAAACGCAACTTGACTCTTAATTTCAAGCATATGACAATTATTTTACATTCTAACTACTTCAACACAATTATATACACCAAATAGTGTTGTGTGTCAAGTTTCATGCATAACAAACAAGGTTTAAGCTACTTTACGCTCGAAAATGCCAAAATTCATTCAAAACCGTTAAAAAACGCAACCTGACCCTTAATTTCAAGCATATGACAATTATTTTCAATTCTAACAACTTCAACACATTTATATATACCAAATAGTGTTATGTGCTAAGTTTCATACATAACAAACAAGGTTTAAGCTACTTTACGCTCGAAAATGCCAAAATTCATTCAAAACCGTTAAAAAACGCAACTTGACCCTTAATTTCAAGCATATGACAATTATTTTCAATTCTAACAACTTCAACACATTTATATATACCAAATAGTGTTGTGTGCCAACTTTCATGCATAACAAACAAGGTTTAAGCTACTTTACGCTCGATAATGCCAAAATTCATTCAAAACCATTAAAAAACGCAACTTGACCCTTAATTTTAAGCATATGACAATTATTTTCGATTCTAACAACTTCAACACAATTATATATACCAAATGGTGTTGTGTGCCAAGTTTCATGCATAACAAACAAGGTTTAAGCTACTTTACGCTCGAAAATGCAAATATTCATTCAAAACCATTAAAAACGCAACTTGACTCTTAATTTCAAGCATATGACAATTATTTTACATTCTAACTACTTCAACACAATTATATACACCAAATAGTGTTGTGTGTCAAGTTTCATGCATAACAAACAAGGTTTAAGCTACTTTACGCTCGAAAATGCCAAAATTCATTCAAAACCGTTAAAAAACGCAACCTGACCCTTAATTTCAAGCATATGACAATTATTTTCAATTCTAACAACTTCAACACATTTATATATACCAAATAGTGTTATGTGCTAAGTTTCATACATAACAAACAAGGTTTAAGCTACTTTACGCTCGAAAATGCCAAAATTCATTCAAAACCGTTAAAAAATGCAACTTGACCCTTAATTTCAAGCATATGACAATTATTTTCAATTCTAACAACTTCAACACATTTATATAAATTTAAACCTAATTTACAAAATTGAAAATGAAAAAATACCTTGAATTTTTCGTGGGTTTGAGAACTTGAAGAAAACAATAATGGTGGGTTGTGTATAACCTATACAATGAAAAAAAATTAAAATTAGTATAAAAAAACTAAGCCCTAAAACAAAACTAATGAACCTTGAACAACAATGGGTATACCCAGGCTCGGCCCTGAGGGTAGGCCCAAAGGGCTACCGCCAGGGCCCCATTTTAAAAATCAGAAAATAGGGGTGGGAATGGCCTCTTAGCTCGTTCTTCAAAAAGTAACCTTGGGGCCCAAAATCTTGAAATATCCGAAGCCCAAAAATTGGGTAAATGTCGTTCAAAAAAAATTTGGGTAAATGAAACGTCTTTTCACCTCATTTTCTCTGTATACTAAGAACCCTAAGGCTACAAACTTTTTAGCTTTCTGTAGGCCATAATAACTTCGCCAGGTACCCGTACACACTGAAAACTCCTTCAATGGCATGCGTTATTTATGTCTGTATTCCACTTTCTCCACCTCACCTTCTCCCTCATCAATGGTGTTTTGCAACAGTTGGTTTTTTTCAGATTAAATAAATATAATTTTATTTTATTTTCTCTTTAATTCATTACTCCTCAATCTCTCTTTCTTCAATCCTTCATTTACTCACTCATCAATGGAGTCTAGGTATGCATTTTCATTGTTGTAACTTGTAGGTTAATTTTTTTTTTTCAAACTAAATCTGGAATTAACTGTTATGTGTCTTACTTTTGGTTAAAAATCATTGAATTTCATTGTTGAATTCCTCTGGTATTAACTGGGTTTTGAAGACCATTTTTGAAAAAATATGGTATTTCATTGTTGAATGAGAATTAGATTTAGTGGTATTGGTTTTGGATGTTTTTGACCATTTTTGGGTATTGTTTTTCAATGGTTGTAAATTAGTAGTACTATTGGATTTTAATGTTTCTTGGAAAGTATTGATTTTATTATTGAATATAATGTTAACAGAAGTACTATTGCTTTATAATTTGTTATATTAATTTCTTATTTAATAGAAGTATATTGATTTTTAATAGTATACTACTCCTATTAGATTTCAATTGTATTACTTCTACTGTACTATATTATTTTGCAGCCATATATACAAGAAGTTGCAGTGAAATTGGTTTTTCATTTTTACAACCATTAGAACTCTTTCTTAATGATGTTTTGGGGTTTTTTTTTTTTTTATTTTTTTTTTACATATTTTGTGATATTGAAGACCGAAATTGTCAAAATATTTTATGTTGTATTGAATGAGTTTTTTTACATCTACTATTATTCTTTAAGGGCCCCATTTGAATATTTCGCCTAGGGCCTCTAAAATGTCAGAGACGGCCCTGGGTATACCTTGAAGAAGAGCAAGAATCAAGCCCAAATTTTGTGGGTTTTTCGTGGGTAGAAGAGCAAGAATTTCGAAGGTTTTCGTGGGTTTGAAATTTGACAAGGTTTTCGAAGGTTAGCAACAATGGTGGGTTTGAAATTTCGAAGGTTCTGGGCTGCTGCTATGTGGGTTTTTTTTCGTGAATTTGAGATGAAAGAGCAAGAACAATGGCGGGTTTTGAGAAGATGAAAGTTGCAAGAAGAGCAAGAACAATGTCGGGTTTTCTTGGAAGAAGAAGAGTAGAAATAAAACAATATGTAGGATATGGAAAGGCGGGTTTAGTAATAAGGCTTTTACTTTAAAAAAAATAGTCGTTTTAACAGGGGCTGCGGACAGAGTGCATAACCGGAGCCCTTTACTTTAAAAAAAATATCTGTTTTAACAGGGGCTGCGGACAGGGGGGCAAAACCGCAGCCCTTTAAGTATTTCTAAATTTGCGTAATTTTTCCAACCATTAATTGCTGCGTATAAATTAAACCGCAGCAAATGTTGCGCAGCAAATGTCAATTTTTCCACTAGTGTGTATTTGACTATGTGTACTCAATAATATGACTATAAAAATATTATAATAAAATTAGTGGAAGATATATGGGGACCATATAAGCATTATTAAAATATTAAAATGAGAATAAACAAGTTTAATTTTGGCTAAAATCTGTGATATAAATTGAAATTTTGTTTGTAGGAACAACAAATCTGATAAAATTTAGAAAATGGGCCTGGGCAACCCAAACAAGGAGGAGAAGAAGTAGACCACTCATAAACCCAAAGAAGGTTCACTACTAAAACCAATTGGTAATAGTAGGCAAAGTTGTTAAAATCGTGATTCTACTTAGAATCGTTTAGAGAGGTAGAATCGAATCGGTAGAATCGAATCGTAAAATGGTACGATTCTACAAATAAACTTAAAAATATTAAAAACACTACTACAAATCATCACTTGTGCCACAGTAGCAGTCGTGGCACAAGTAAGAATTTCCCATGGCTATGATGTTCAGCCACGGGAATTTAAGTTTGAGACTACCGTGGCACAAGTGATCGTGGCTAGATTGTTGCCACGGGAAAATTATGGTTGTGGCTGAAACTTTTTTTCTTGCCACGGTAGATCCCGTGGCTAATTATATTCTTTTGCCACAAGCCAACCCGTGGCAATCTTATTTTTCAAAACACATAAAAGAATCATTTAATGTTGACAATCTATAACATTCTTTCTACACAAATGCCTTGGGTAGGATTTGAACCCAAGACCTTCAGATTGATATACCAACACTCCAACCACTAGACCATTAGTTATTTACTGATAATCTAAGTAATGTTTGTATACTTATAACCTAACACTCCGACCACTTAGTGTATTATTATTATTATTATTATTATTATTATTATTATTATTATTATTATTATTATTATTATTATTATTATTATTATTATTAACTAGTTGAACAAAATTATTAATAATAAGTTAAAAAAATTATAATTAGTTGAACAAAATTAGTTGCAAAATTACTTAAAAATAATTTGTTCAACTAATTTTCACAAATGCAACAAAATTAATCCTATATTAGAATAATATTACTCGTATTAATATATATTGCTAACACTTATTAGTTATTAGTATATTACTATATTATTATTAGTCGTATATTCTTTTTTTTTTTTCCAATTTTAAATTCCGACCATATATTGATTTAGTAGCAAGTTAGTCGGAAATTCAGACTAACGCTTGTCAGTCGGAAAATTAGTCAGAAATTTCCGATTGTTTTGATTTAGTCGAATACTTTCAGTCGAAATTGCTCCAGTTTTTTGTATTGTAGCACATTAGAGAAAGAAAAAACATTTTTCATGTGTTCTTGAATTTAAGAGGATGATACGATCTGATTTTCACTAAATAAAAAATTGAAAAAGTCTTGGAATAGGTTAGAAACAACCTTTCTCTCTTTTGTTGAAAATACTTTAATCTTACTTTAAATTATTTTTATATTCTAGTTTGAGTATATGGTAAGTGAAAAAAGCTTTTCAAAAATAATTTTAAATGTTTTTAGTTAAAATATATTAAATTAAATCATTGTTTAAAGAATTTTTTCTTATATTAAATTGAAAAATAAGGGAAAATAATGACTTATTTTCTAATAAATACTCCCTCCTATTCAGCTTAAATGTCCCATTTAGTTTTCTCACACTTGCCGAGGCAACATTTTAACCGTTAATATCTCAAAATATTCTTAAATAAAAATTATAAAAATTTGATATTAATAATCCTTGTATTGAGACGGATCAAACAAGATCCCACATGACTATGTTTTAACTTATAGATTAAGAGTAAAATACAAATTAAGAGTCATGAGTGAATAGTACCAAAAAATCAAATAGGACATTTGAGCTGAATAGGAGGTAGTATAGAACTAATTAAGTTGGATAAAGATTTTTAATTTACATAATTGATAATTTTTTTTATTTTTTTAAGTTTCTCTTAAATATACTATTTCCGTGGCAAAATCAAAACTTGCGGTAAAGTCAAATTCAGGTATCATAATTTATAATACAATCACACAATTGCTACCCGTAACCTATAAGTCTTTATTTGCCATGAGAAATATTTACCAGAGAAATAATTGGCGGCACAAATTTTTTGCCATGATAAATATTTCCTTATGACATAATTGTTGGTACAAGTTTTTGTTTGCCACAATAAAGTTCCCGTAGCAAGATTTGTGGCGCAAGTGCTTGTTTGCCACAATATTAATTTACCCGTGGCACAAGTGTTTGTTTGCCATGGTATATATTTACCTGTGGCAAAATTTGTGGCACAAGTGTATCTTAGCCACGGTATATATTTACTCGTGGCAAAATTTGTGGCACAAGTGTATCTTAGCCACGGTATATATCTACCCGTGGCAAAAATTTTTGGTATGATTGTGATATTGTCTTGAAATCTATTTTTCCCGTGGCAAGATCAAAACTTGCCACAGATTTTGAATTCCCGTGGCATAATTAGTGGCACAAGTGATGATTTGTAGTAGTGAAATATCTAGTTTCTTATCATTATCATCCAATTCAACAGTTTAAATTTATGAATTACAGTTTCTTTGACTTTATTTTTAAAAATGTAACGGAAACTTTTCAATAATTAGTTTAAATCCTCATATCGATTAAGAAATTTGTTTTTTAAAAAATTTTCATGATGGAAAATACGAAATTTATGTGAATATGTGAATGAGATTAGTAAAATATGATACATAAGAAAAATTTAAATAATTCATACTTTAATAGTAGAATCGGATCGTTAAATCGTAGAATCGTAGAATCGTGTTATGATTCTACCTCTAAAAATTTTATTCCAACTAGAATCGTAAGATTCTACAACTTTAAGATTCTAACTGCGATTCAAATCGCTCGCTTGATTTTGAATCGTAAAATCGTAGAATCGTAGATTAGAATCGCGATTTTAACAACCATGATAGTAGGAGTTACTCCTTGAGTATATAAAGTGATGCATACTCTTCTCTTTCTCCAATGTGGGACAACTCACATGTGGGTAACAATGGGCACTTCAAAATCAAACAACAAAAAATAACAAACAGGACAACTTTAAGGAATGGAGAGAATATTTTTTGCTTAATGTTAATCTTATTTTGTTATAAGGCTTCATACGATACGAGTAGTTTTTGATTTAGTATTAGTAAAGTGATATTTATATTTGAAAATTATTGAAAGAAAAAAAAAATTTCAATGCATTAGAGCATAATGTTTATTTCTTATTTTTGTAAAAATAATAATGTTTGACGGTTGCTATAGCACCATTACTTTGAAGAGATATCTATATTAGTATAATTTGATCTCCAGCCAGAAAATTATGTTGTTTGCGGGCCGGGTCGAGTCGGGTTTAATAGGCCCGGCCCGTTTAAAAGCCCATTTTCTATTTTGCAAGGCCCGGACCGGCCCGTTTTCACTAGAGCCCGACCCGGCCCATTGTACAGGTCTAGTAATTATCCCTCAATATTTCATCCTTATATTTTTTTCCTTTTAGTTGTTTTTTGTCGTATTATGTAAAACAAAGCTTTGTAATATAAATGGAGTTAAAAGAGGGATTTAATTAGGGGTGTTCAAAACCGGGTACCTGAAATTGCGATCCGGTTTCGACCGTGTTTAAACCGGGTACCCGGAATCCGGATACCGGTTTAAACCGGGTCGAAACCGGATACCCGATTTTATTAGAATGTTTTTTTATTTTTTATTTTTTTGTCGTTCAACCATACGTTTTGTTTATCTCTATATTCACTTAAAATATTTTTTATATAAAATTCAAATACAAACCCCCTAAAAATCTTTAACATAATTAGTCATAAAAGATTAATTAAGAAAATAAAAGAATAATATTATTGTTCATGACCTTAAGTAAGAACAATTATAAAATTCAAATACTAACTCTTCAAAAATATTCAATCCAAGGTTAGTTTAAGAGATATTATGATCATTTTATTTACGAAAAAAAGCAAAAAAAGAAAATAAAGAAAACCGGAAAATCATGACCTGGATCTGGATCCGGTATCTGATTTTAAAACCGGGTACCTGACCCGGATTATCCGGTTTGCGAAAACCGGGCAAATTATCCGGTTTTAAAAACCGGATACCGGATAATTCGGGTCGGAATTATCGGATCGGGTTATTATGAACACCCCTAGATTTAATATGTGAATGAGAATTATTGAAAAAGTGCGATGTCATTAAAAACTAATATTGAAATCAGTGGGACATGAAAAGCTAAAGACTATAGCAAATTCAATGAAATGGAAGGTGTGAAGAGTATTTTGTTTTATATTTTTTACTTATGTTTAATAATAATTTTCAACATATATATGTTATAATTTATCAAACGTTAATTTATTATTTATGGAAGTTGTAAATTTATCCTACAATTACAAATCCAAACAAGTCTTTTTCAATACATTTTGTCCTCTCTTATTTGCACTCGATGAAATATCTAGAGCTCACTTTTTCAAAGACGACTACTCCACAATCCACATGACCAAGCAAACATAACTATGGAGTTTTTATGTTTTCATAAAACAAAATTCACCTTTATTGATATGAATAATATAATCTTTTTAAACTCACTTTTACCTTTTTAGTTTCAATACAAGCAATTATATATTACCCTCACTCAAGTCACAACATCCATAAGGCATTTTTAAAATCATTATATGTCCAACTTCAATATCTTACCCCACTAGATAGACTAACCCTTTTGAATTAACCACAGTCGTAGGGTTATTCTATTACCATTTGCAACTCTACAAACTCGTCTGGGTTAGTAAAACTATCGATGGAGAATGTAGACTGGCTTACAAACCAACACAAGTCTTTTGCAACTCAATCTATTTGCAATCGCAAGGATCTGAAAACTTCTAAGTCTATTATAAGATTACTCCATAGCAAACATATTTTAGTTGTAGAGCTTGTTGCTGATAAACTTTCTTAAAAGAAAATTTAAATTTTTGGAGTGGCAGTATCAATTCCTTTAAGCTTTTACACGAGTTTTTTCTTGTAATATTACATTATGAAGAAAAAATATAATTTATAATTTATGCTTGTATTAAAGACTTAAATTTAAAAATCTAACACGGCTAATCAAACTAAAATTAAAATTAAAAACCGTTAATTGATGTAAATAAATATATTCTCATTCTATTTGCAAATTCACAAAGCATTCAGTACCACAATTCTCCTAAAGAAACAAAATTATTTAGGAGTAATTATAATATAATTACATGACATATATGGGTATATTTCTCATACAATCCAACATTTATAAACTAGGCGTACGCAATTTACTACTACTCCTCCTTCATCATCATCATCATACCCAGTGTTCCCGCACATAGATACTCTATGGCCAGGGTCTGGGGAAGGAAGGTCGACGGCGTCTCATACCCATAAGGAGAGGGCGGTCATAAGAGTCACTACTACTCCTCCTTATATAACTAAATTCATGACATACACCAACCTATTATTTTTATCTAATCTTTTGAATTATATTTAATCGAGGTAAGGAAAATAGCTGAATAAAAATAAACCTAAAATATTTTACAAAAAATAATACATACTCTTATTCAATTCTACAACAACGTATAAAACATTATATTGTGGTTACAACTTTTTTGGGTAAGATAAAATGCATTTATATTGATTTGAATGTAACATGTATAACATATACATTCTTTGATAGACCTAACAATAACATCCCACAAATTAATTTTGACTAATGAAACTAACGTTCTCGTAGACGCTATATATAGTCAAAACCTAAGAGGGTGATAGGTAAGCAAAAAATAAGCTAGTGTTCTTTCTCTTGAGTAAAGAGTGAATCAAAATATTTAGTTATGGAGGTGTTTAGCTTGAAAAATCTTATTATTTTTCTGCTAGTAATAATAATAAAATCAGCTCATTTATCAAATGCAGAAGTATCTGATCTCATACAAAAACAAGATATTTTACCATCGTTCAACGAACTTAATGAAAAGTTTCCTAAAATAGATACAAGAAAATGGTGGTGTCCTAAACCATATGAATCTGAATGCGAAGATGCTCTTATTGGTTTAGAGGTTTGCGAGTATGATGCCTTGAGATCACTCAAAAGCGGTAAAATCATCGTTAGCCAACTTTGTTGTGAGGTTGTGGAGGAGGTTGATGAAAAATGTTTGTTCAAGATATTCTACAGACATATTCATTTACTTCCATATTTTAAAAAATATTGTACACACGTAAAGCCATCACCATCACCACCACCACGAGAAACCCCAAAGTCTCCACCGTCTACTCCTTTACCACCAGTTGAGCAACCGTCAACGCCCTTTCAACCGATAACGCCTTCACCATTGACACTAATTGGATCACCCCCTACAACCCCATCGCCTAGCCAAGAGACACCACAACCTACAATGTCCCCACTATCACCACATTCGCCAATCGAACCACCTCTGACCCCATCCTCTGAGCAAGGGAGCCCACCAACACCTAGCATTAAGCCGTCGTCGCAAGCCCCCACGCCGACAGTAATCCCCTCACCAGGTGAACAGCAAGGTCAATCACCAACACAATCTCCAATTGGGCTCCCACAAGCGCCAGAAATACAAAGTCCTAGTATTGCGGCACCCACTGCAGGGCCAACTACAGGGTTATCCCCTACATTATCACCTACAAGTGGTTGCACATGTGTGTGCCCGCCTTCTAACAATTAAATTATGTAGCCATTTTACATAAAAATTTATAATTATTTTATAAGAATAAACATATATTAATATATTTTATGAATTTATTCAAAAGTAGAAAAAATTGTCATCTAATTTTCAACTTTTGTTTTTGAAGTATGACGGTTTCCTATTCCTAGCTAGACTTGGGATTATCTAACATTATGTAACATTGATGATCAAATAAATTAGATTATTTAAGTTACTTATGATTTTTCCACCTATAAAAAATATCAATATGTTCAATTTTTAATATATTGTAATATGTGGATTATAAAAATATATAAAAGTGAAGTATCAGATTGGACATGATCGAGGTCCTTTGTTAATTGATTGATACAAATAAAAAATTATTTATGATGCCTAAATTAATATTTTTGTGGAAAAGGCGCGATTGTCAATTTAGTTTTCTTGAATCTCCAGTGACATAAATGCAGAGGAATAAACGTTTAATTTATTTAGGTTGAACAAAACTATTGAGGTCTTCAATATTTTCTGTACTTCAGATATTAGCAAAAATGTGAAAATTTCATTGCCTTCTCTTTAATGGGCTAAGAATAGCGTTCATATGATACATAAAGGGATAAAACTCATAAATCTGAGAGGCGGAACTTTGAACATAACGTGATCATCAATATAGTAATAGGCATGGAGTTTTTTGCTATTTTTTTGGCTTGTGGAAAAGATTTAGAAATCTTCTCCGGGTCAAATCTCTGACGTCGGACACTCAATATAAATTATAAATGTATAATATGTTTGAGGACTCAATAATTAGTTTAAGTTTTGAATAATTTGATTTTTTGATATTGTATCATAAGTCAGTGTGGCCAAAAGTCATAAGTTAGAATCTCACTATTCCTGTTTCAAAGTGGAATATTCAATGCTATATATGAGAGTAACATACCAACATGTGTTGCATTGATACTTTCTAAAAGTATTTTTTTTATAAGGGAACATGTTCAGGGGCGGACCCACTAAGAGACAAGGGGGTACAGCTGTACCCCCACTTTGAAAAAAAAAATCAAAAAAAAAAAAAAAAAAATTAAGAAACCCATTTCTGCCCTTCTCACTCCAGTCTCTCTCCAAACTCGCCTGCCTGTGGGTATTGTAATTAACAAGTAATTTATCAATGGAGGATCCATCAATAACAACTCTTTTCAAAAAATTAAGATGTGGGTATTGTAATTAACAAGTAATTTTCAATTGGGTAGTGATTAATTTGCTGAATTTTGGTTTGAATTCTTGGTTAATTGCTGTTTTTTTGAGGGAAATGAAAAAAAAAAAAAAAAGCTTAATTATATAAAGTGCAGAGAGAGAATATAGAAAGAGACTGGTTTAAGTAGGGGTTTTGAGAAAAGGGTTGGAGTTCTATGTCTAAATTGACTTCTTCGCTCCTCCTCCCCACTATTTAATCAAAAATTAAATCACCATAAAAATTTAAAAAATAAATTAAAAAATTAAACTCTCACCCTATCAAATCTTACCATATAAGAATGATTTGTTAACCTCATAAAAGGAATTTTAATAAATAGAGTTGGCTAATTTTACTCGATTAATTGAAACAAGTTTAACTCAACTTGACTCATAATAACCTGCATTCAATCAAATCACATTGATAAGCTATATACGTATTACGTACACACAATCTAAAAAGTGACGGGATCAACTGAACACCTAAATCTATACTCCCTCTTATTTTTCTTATTAGTCTCATTTCTAAATAGGGTTAAGTCACACTATTAGTCTCATTTTTATTTATAGAATGTATTTTTGACATTATTACCCTTTCTCACACTATCTTTTTACAATAAATCTAATGAAAAATCATTAACAATTCACTTATTCCCACGAGCAACATCTTTTTTTATTGGAAAAATTAACATTAATAATACAAACTTTTGCTTATTTCCTTACAATAATAAGAACTTTTGATTAACCATGAATAATACCAACTTTAAGGGTTTTTTCCTAGAAAATCCTTAATATGTTAAAAATCAAACTATAGGTGATTATAAGACAAAAAATTTTTGTAAATTAGTTAATAAATTAAAGTTGATATTATTCAAGGAAAATAACCCCTACGTTGGTATATTCATGGTTAATTAATAGTTGGTATTATTATAGGGAAATTAACATTATCTTTGAATTTTTCACAATTGACTTGCATGAGTTGGTCAGAATATTTGAAAAAATTTTCGCCCATGGTTTGTGATGCTAGAGACTTTGAGTTGATTAGGGTTCATTCCTTCAAGTGTCACATGACTGCCCAGCGCAAGTATTTTTATTTTTATTTTTATTTTTATTTTTAATATGGGGTAGGTTGATGGGAGGGGAGGGCTAGGTGAGATTCGATGGCAAGACCTCGTTTGGAATTCCTGGGTCCGCCACTGTATGACGTTCGTGTTTTGTACCCCCAGTTTGAAATTCCTGGGTCCGCCACTGAACATGTTAGAGTGTAACAATTTTGGAGCCTCATCTATCAACTGCTCCCTTTATTCATAATACTCTGTTACAAAAATAAAAAAAATTTCTTAGCTTTTTATCTAAAGTTTAGAGAGAAGATTGAGAAATTCCAATGAAAATTGTATCTTTTTTTGAAATGCTTGTAATAGAGATGCTCCCCATCAACAACCTTGTTAAAGGTTTTGAACCATTGTGTAGAATTGCATACATGTCTCGATGCCCCCGAATCGATCCACCAAGCCAAGGAATCATCCTGCAAAACACTAATATTAGTATTCAAAGTAGAAAAACTCATATTAGAATTTTCATCAAAATATGCAAGATTACCTTGTGTGGGGTGGTCCCTTGCTAGTAGAAGCTTGACCATTCCCCTTGGCTTTCTTTTGCTTGTTCTTTAGAACGAAGCAATTCTTCCTTCGGTGCCCGGGCTTTCCACATTCCCAACATACCTTTTCGGCATTGGGATTAGTAGTTTTCCCCTTTGAAGAGTCATTCCTCTTCCTTTTATCTCCGGGACGGGATTGTGGTTTCCCTTCCCCAACCATGTTAATTGTTGGTACATTAGGATTATCATCCTTCCGGTTCTCATGAACCCGGATGCTAGACTCGACAATAATGTGTTGTCCAAGATCGGAGAGTGTAATCTCCTCTCTTTTATGCTTAAGAGCATGTCTAACATCCCTCCATGAAGGAGGCAATTTGTCTATTATGCTAGATACCAAAAACACTTCATCAATTTCAATTTTATGTAATTTAAGGTTAGCATGCATTCTTTGCAATTCATGAAATTGATCAATAATTGGGCGATCTTCTACCATTTTGTACGAATTGAAATTACTTACTAGGAATTTCTTGGAGCTAGCATCCTCCGCCATGTATTTATTTTCAAGAGCATCCCACAATTCTTTTGCGGACTCATGGTATTGGTAGATATCAAAGAGTGCGTCTTGCATTCCATTGAGTATATGCCCCCGGCAAATGAAATCATCATTTTCCCACTTAGAGCGTTTCCGATTTTGTTCAAGGATCTCCGTTTCCGGAATCACCGTTTCCGGATCATCCGACTTAGCAACTTCCGGTTTGGGTGAGCTTATAACATAAGCCACATTAAGAGTAGTGAGCATGAACATCATTTTCTTTTGCCAACGTCTAAAATCGACGCCGACAAACTTTTCTAACTTAGCAAAGTTAGATGTAAAGTCCTTCATTGATGCCATCGGTGAAGGTATCACAAAAGATTATTACGAAATGTATATAATTACAATACAAATTACAACTCGGGAATTTGTATAAAACCCCTTTGTTTGATGACAATAAAGAACTTACAAGATGTTTACAAAGCAACAATTAAAATGAAGATAATTGTGTAACGATGAACGTTACCCGGAAACTTGATACAAACCGAAGGCATGTGCTCACTATCCTTTTGTGATATTTCCCCCACAAAGGTACTTGGGTTGTTTTTTGGAAATTCACAATGAGATATAATCGATTACAACACAACCTTAGTACTTAGGTTGTGTTATGAAATAACAATGTGTTTGAGGAATAACAAGTTTTGGAAATGCACTAACAAAAGTTAATTACTCTTTTGTATGCAAAGAACAAATGAGAAAGACTTAGAAATCAGGAGAAGAGTAAGAAAGGTGTGTGTAACTCATCCCTCAAGGCACCTATTTATACTCAAAGAGTATATGGAGGAGCCTCCTCATAATCATCACCCATAATGATCATATTGATGATCATGGGTATCAATGCAATTGAATGACATTATTCTTAGTCATTCATGAGCATTATAATCTCAGAATTAAGGCATAATCAAGAGAATCCAAGGCATTAATCACATAGAAAACGGGAAGAAAAGCAACGGCACTATTTTAAATGCCTTTTGGACCTCGTATATTAATACGTTTTGTCCCACTACTTTTAGTAGCTTTAGCGATGTATACGGACTTAATAAATCGATACGATTGGTCCCACTACCTTAGTAGTACTTGATGATTATACTATACAGGATTATTATGCACTAAATGTTCAACAATCCTCCCCCATTTTGGGTATAATAAGCCTCTCATTTACCAAAACTCATAATACATTTCATGCATCAACGCTAATATCCCTACGGATTGAATTAACGCCTAGTACAACACACTTAACAAGTGATCGAGCCAGAATTTATTTCCATTCGGAATTGAATCAAATGACCCTTCCAACCACTTGAAGATGTAGTACACACAAAACAAATAACACAAAGTTATTAACTTGACACATTATAAGGCCGTGTCCGTATCTTATTCATAAGTTTATCATAGTCATTATGCCAATCTTGACTACTTGAAGCGGCCACACTTCAAACTTATATAGGTAGGTTCTCATTACGTATAAGACATATCCCCGTGACGTGGATATAACACCAAGAGCTCTTCAACTCTTGATCTTGAGAACTTTCAAGACGACTACCTTATTCCATCACGGTACAAAGCAACGATGGGTCATGCACGAGTTGCTTTAACAAAAACCAAGAGGACTTTACCACATTGAATTCAGACACAATGTTACTCATGCGTGAATTGGGCTTTCCCAAATGATTTTACTGACATAAACCGATCTCAATTGAGGCTTTCTCAATTGAGTCTCAATTCATGGCTTTCGTAAACGAATCCGCCACATTTAACTTAGTGTTCACATAGTCAAAAGTTATGACCCCGTTAATGATAAGTCCTTGCACAAGGCTATGCCTTAGAGCAATATAACGAGACTTACCATTATACACTTGACTATAAGCTCTACCTAAAGCCGTCATGCAATCCGCATGAATCGCCACCGGTGAAATTGGCTTAGGTAATAAAGGTATCTCAAACATGAGATTCCTCAACCACTTAGCTTCACTAGTTGCTGAAGCTAAAGCGATAAACTCAGCTGACATCGTAGAGTCGGCTATACATGTTTGTTTCTTAGAAGACCAAGAAATGGCACCTCCCCCATAAACAAACACCCATCCACTAGTAGAAGAGTTATCCTCTTCATTAGTGATCCAACTAGCGTCAGAATAACCTTCTAGAATAGGAGGTTCTCCGCTATACGTAATACCAAAATCCTTGGTACGCAACAAGTATCTTAATACTCTCCTTATCGCCATCCAATGATGGGGACCTGGGTTGCTAGTAAATCTACTAAGTTTACCCACCGCAAATGCTATGTCAGGCCTTGTACTAGTCATAGCATACATCAAAGATCCTATGACCTTTGAATACTCCAATTGTGAAATTGGTTGACCGGTATGTTTTGCAAACTTCATACCCGGTTCCATGGGAGTAGAGACCGGCGCTTTATCAAGCATATTAAACCGCTTAAGTATCTTCTCAACATAGTGAGCCTGACTTAACTTAATACGGTTCCCTTGCCTTATGATCTTAATGCCTAAGATCACATCAGCCTCCCCCATATCCTTCATCTGAAAGGATTTAGACAAAAAGTCTTTTGTCTCTTGGACTTGTGCTTTACAAGTTCCAAAGATAAGCATGTCATCAACGTATAGGCAAATGATAACGCCATTGCCATGGCTATCAAACTTGCTATATACACACTTATCGGCTTGATTTAACTTGAATCCAAAGGACAAAATAGTTTCATCAAATTTTTGATGCCACTGTTTAGGTGCTTGTTTAAGTCCATACAAGGACTTAACAAGTTTACACACCTTTTGTTCTTGTCCTTTCAAAACAAACCCTACGGGTTGTTTCATATATACTTCCTCATCTAATTCCCCATATAGAAATGCGGTTTTAACATCCATTTGATGTATTTCTAGATGATAGACCGTAGCTAACGCTACCAATAACCTAATAGTGGTTATTCTTGCAACCGGTGCATATGTATCGAAATGATCGATACCGTGCTTTTGTCTAAAGCCTTGAGCCACTAAACGGGCTTTGAATTTATCAATAGTACCGTCGATTTTCATTTTCTTTCTGAAAATCCACTTGCAACCGATTGGTTTACAAGTCGGAGGAAGATCCACTAACACCCAAGTGTTATTTCCCATGATGGATTGCATCTCATCATCGATAGCCTCTTTCCAAAAAGCACTATCATGTGATGCCATAGCATCGCTATAAGTCAATGGGTCACCTTCCACATTATATAAATATGGAACACTAGAAGATACTTCACTTCTATCACCTTCAACCAAGTATACTTGGAAATCCGGTCCAAAGCTCTTCGCTTTCCGTTGTCTCTTACTCCGTTTAGGAATAGGATCAACTAAATCAAGTTCATCTAATTGTTGACTTTCATCAACATCTAGAAGTGAACTTTGTTGACTATCATCAACACTTTCATTGGTACAACTTTGTAGATTTCTTTGTCTACTCAATGATGAAAATCTATTTTCATCAAAAATGGCATCTCTTGACTCTATAATCGAATGAATCGAAATACAGTCATTTTGTTCTATAACATAGAACCTATAAGTTTTGCTATGAATAGCATAGCCTATAAAGATGCACTCAAGTCCACGTTCACCGAGCTTCTTTTTCTTGTTGCCGGGCACTCTAACAATGGCCCTACAACCCCAAACCTTAAGATAACTTAAGTTTGGTTTCTTTTTGTACCAAAGTTCATAAGGAGTTTCCTTATTCGTTCTCATTGGAACTCGGTTAAGAATGTGACAAGCCGTCAACATTGCTTCACCCCAAAATCCATCACTCAAACCCGAGTAGGATAACATGGAATTAACCATCTCTTGTAGAGTACGGTTTTTCCTCTCCGCCACACCATTAGATTGTGGTGCATAACCGGCGGTAGTTTCACGAATTATACCCATTGAATTAAAATAAAGCGGATCATAATATTCACCTCCTTTATCGGTTCTTAACCTCTTAAGTTTACTACCAATTTGTATTTCTACTTCTTGTTTGTAAATCTTAAAATGTTCAAGAGCCTCATCTTTTGAATGCAAAAGATACACATAACAAAACTTTGAGAAATCATCAATAAAAGTTATGACATACTTTTTGTTTCCCAAAGACGGTGTACTATGAAAATCACAAAGATCACTATGGATTAACTCCAAAATTTAGGTTTTTCTTTCAACACTTTTAAACGGTGTTCTAGTGATCTTAGTTAACATGCACGTCTTGCAATTTTTAGACATTTTATTGCACATAGGTATGAGTTCATGTTTAGACATAAAAGAAATTTTGTCAAAATTTACATGTCCTAATCTAACATGCCACAAATAATGCAAATCATCCTTTTCATTATCATTAAAAACATTACATATTGCATTTTTATTCATGTCTAAAGAAAGTTTAAATAAACTATTACAAAGATAAGCCCTACCAATAAACAAATTATTCTTAGAGATAATGCATCTATCGGCTTCAAACACTAGTTTGTAGCCTAATCGATTCAAAATAGGACCCGAGACTAAATTC
>JAAKBH010001378.1:0-19749 GCA_019776075.1 Amaranthus palmeri | reverse complement strand
TCATCCTTCTCATTTTAAAATCCTTTCATTTGATCCTACATCTATAGATATATATATATATATATATATATATATATAATATATATATATACTAGATATATATAT
Organism: Amaranthus palmeri; assembly: GCA_019776075.1. Lineage (NCBI taxonomy): Eukaryota > Viridiplantae > Streptophyta > Magnoliopsida > Caryophyllales > Amaranthaceae > Amaranthus > Amaranthus palmeri. Next base: position 19,644 of record JAAKBH010001378.1, on the reverse strand, counting down.
ATATTATATATTATATATATATATATATATATATATATATATATATATATATATGATATATATTATATATATATATATATATATATATAATATTATATATGTATATCTGTATATGTATATATGTATAATGTCTATATGTTATATATATATATATATATATATTATTATTATAAACCAATATCTATATATATCTATATATATATATTTATATATATATCACAATATATATATATATATAATATATATATATATATATTGTATACATATATATATATTTATATATATATATATATATATATATATATAATATATATATAATATATACATATATAATATATTATATCTATACTATATATATATATATATATATATATATATATAGATTTAGGATCACATGAGAAGGATGAGAAGGATTTTTGTTTGATTTTTTTGGTTACTATGTAGCCAAAAATGGATACTATGGTATAAAAAAAGAACATTTCAAAATTGATGTCATAGTTACCTTTCTATGTAACATAGTTACTTTTACAATTATACGTTTTTTGCCAAATCGTGACCATAGATTTTTTTATGGAAGTGAAATCAAGGGTGTAGAATTCTTCTTACCCTTCTCATTTTCAATACCCTTCTCATTGGATTCCTCCCCTATATATATATATATATATATATATATATATATATATATATATATATATATATATATATATATATATATATATATATATATATATATATATATATATATATATATAGTTATGTTTTGTTCCTTAGACCATACTTTGTCGTAAATAGAGTGTGAAAAGTGTATGTTGTGATTAGATTAGAATTATTGGGCTATTAGCAAGCAAACCTAGAATTGAAACTGTTGCATCTGGCTAATTAGCTTGATAACATGAAATAGAACTAGCTTTAATGGTAGTAGAGTACTTTCTTTTAGAGTAGGTGACTCTTATATGAGGTTAAGTAGACTTATTACTCATACCTTGAACGTGCATAGGTGCTCTGTTCATAAGAGAAGCTTAAGAACCTCACATTTGGTGGTTGCGATAACTTTTTGTCTTGCAGTTACAATTACAGGTACGTACACGCAGTAATTAACTCTTGCATGCATCTTGCATTTTATATATACCGATATTGAATTGTTTTAAAACATATAATGTACATAATCTATGAATCGTCGTCGAATGAAATATCAAAGTTATTGATTATATGAATTTCAAGTTTACTAGTAGAGAGCGATGTTGGTATGCTAAATGATTTGTAATGATTTAGAATGAGAACGATTTGATTCCCTTGATATTGAACTTATTATTATTTGTTTGAAAGGGAGCGAGTCCCTTATTAATGATATTGCTTATTGTTAGTTGGGAATAGTGAATGGTTTCCTTATTGATGATATTGATTATTGCTAGTTGAATGGGAACGATCTCCTTATTGATGAGTTTGACTTACGTTAGTTTGAATGAGAATTGTTGAACATTTAGTGTATAATAATCCTGTATATTATAATCATCAAGTACTACTAAGGTAGTGGGACCAATCGTATCAATTTACTAAGTCCGTATACATCGCTAAAGCTACTAAAAGTAGTGGGACAAAACGTATTATTATACGAGGTCCGTTAGACATTAAAGTAAGTTCCAAAACAAAGGAAAAGGGGGACCTAGACAGTGGCCTATAGCCGACTCGGCGGTCCCCCCATAAGAGCCATCGCCGAGTCGGCGTTTGGTCTCTGGAAAAATGGGGTTTGGTCAGTGAGCAAGCGCCGAGTCGGCGGTCCCTCTTTTGGACTCGTCGCCGACTCGGCGGTCAGTACTCCAAGGTGACCGTTGCTTTTCTTCCCGTTTTCTTTGTGATTAATGCCTTGGATTCGTCTTAATGCTCATAATCTCTGTTATAATTGGGGAGTATTAAGGTTAATTATGCTATAGAATAATGGCATTGAAGATTATGATCATCAATATGATCATTAAGATGGTGATTATGAGCATAGGCTCCTCTATACTCTTTGAGTATAAATAGGAGGCTTAGGCTCTTGTGTTTCTTGCACAAAATCTGAATTCCTATTCTCTCATTCTCTCATTTGTTCTTAGCTTGATCAAGAGAGTAATTAACTCTTGTTTTCTTGCTTCCATTGCTCATAGTTTCTAAACACATTGCTATTACGAAATACAACCTAAGTACTAAGGTTGTGTTGTGTTGATTGTATCTCGTTGTGAATTTCCAAACAACAACCCAAGTACCTTTGTGGGGGAAATATCACAAAAGGATAGTGAGTACACGCCTTCAACTCGTATCAAGTTTCCGGGTAACGGTGGTCGTTACACAAATATCTTCGATAAGTTTATTGCTTTTATCATCTTGTAATTTTTATTTGTCATCACACAAAGGGGTTTATACAAATTCCCAAGTTGTAATTTGTATTGTATTATTTAGTTCCCTAATAAGAATGACTCCTTTGGTGTTAAAATTGATTCATGTTAGTTCAATAGGGAATGGTCCCCTTACTAATGTGGTTGGATTATGTTTATGAATGGGAAAGAATCCCTTGGTGATGGAGTAAGAAAGTATTGAATAAGGTGAAATGAAATGGGAATAAATCCCTTAGTGATGGAGTAAGAAACTTGTTGGTTGTAATGGAAGGAGTCCCTTATTGATGAGATAGCAGATTTGTTGGATTATTGTGGCTCCCCTGGTTAGGGTACCCCAGTGGGTTTAGTTCCCGGAGGTAGGACCATCTATATATGGTCGCTGTACGGGGGTATGATCATACTTTACCATTGGGCGCCGGTATGGCCCGTCACCGCCCTTGGTTGAGGTGTTGCCATGTGGGTCTTGCAAACCCTATGGTGGACTCTAGTCACATACGTTAGGTATGATGGCTCCACTGGTTTGGTACCCCAGTGGCTTTAGTTACCTGAGGTAGGATCATCTATATATGGTCGCTGTACGGGGGTATGTTCATACTTTACCATTGGGCGCCGGTATGGCCCGTCACCGCCCTTTGGTCGAGGTGTGGCCATGTGGGTCTTGCAAACCCCAATATGGTGGCCTCTAGTCACATATATATAAGTATTTAAAGTAGTTAAGCTCTTGATTCAAGTGATACCGAGCAATTATAAAGTCGAAAAGAAGTTATGAAGTCGAAAAGAAGTGAATAAAATGGAATTGACAGTGAGAAGTAGGAACTGATGTTCAGTGATTATGATTGGCACTTGGAGTATTGTGAAATCCCCTCATATTTTGACACACTTCATTGATGCTAATTATGCCTTATTATGATATGATGTTAAATGCTAACGTGTACTGTTTGTTTTCTTTGTTGATGGCTCGTCTTTGATGGCCCTGCTATGACGTGTTGGTCTATGATCTTACGTTGAGCAGCGGGGACATCATTGATAGACATTACAGGTGATGGAGCTTCTATGCATTGCATACGGGGGGATGAGTGAGAACGTTGAAGCGTGCGATGTTACATTTATTTTGACGCTAGATGTAGTTTATTGTATTTATATTTGTTTATGTTTCTGGTTTGAGGCACAGGTCCTCCTTTTTTTTTTTGTATATGTTATTTCCGCTGCGTAGTTTATAAATTGTATGGTTTTAAAGAGTCTAGTTAATTCAAAACGCAAGCGCTGACACCGGAACCACGATCCATGTTTAGCATCTTGATTTCAGAAGTCGGCGATTAATCTTTCCGCCGTGATATAGTTCTGATAGGCCATGATACCTTTACTTTATTAGACTTTAAATAACTTTTGTTTTTCTACAAAAGATGCACAGTTTTAAGGTAGATGCTGCCGATTTTTTTCACTCACCTTTTAAAAGTTATGCTTTAACGTTTATCTAAATACTTTTCCATTTTCTTTTTATGTAACACCCGAATTTCCTCCAGTCCTTCACGATTTTGGTTTCGTTCAAGGTGTCGGAAATTCAGGGCCTCAGGGGTGTTACAACATCGGTCCCTTAATCACCACGACAAATTAATTCAAAATGTCCAAGTTAATTATTACTTTTACTTTAAAACATTAAAACTAACATGATAAAATTGTCTTAATATTATTTAAATAAAAAATGTATTGTCGATGGTTAAGAAACTTGTGTGTTCTTTGTTTTGATCTTATGTTTTGAAATCTATCTTCAAGCTTGTTTTAATTATTAAACAAAAAAAAAACAAAACAAAAAAAATTATATTTTTTTAAAAATTTTATATTATATTTCGAGAAATTAAAATAAACTAAACACAGAAATCTTACAACATCATCACTTACTAATTACTACTAATTCAATGCGAAAGTGAAACCTACAACTCTATTACTGGTTGATAGTATTTGAATGAAAATCCAGCTTTCTTCAGGTTTCCATGCAAAATTTGTTCAATTTTCTTAGCCATTAAAGGACTCAAATCATTCTTCCAATCCCCAACTTCTCCTTTCCTAAAAAAATGTTTGTTTTCAACAACCGGAGCCCATTTTCCATTCTTGTTCACATCCATTTCTTTCAAACTTTGCAAACTACACATCTTAATTATATCTTCTATTACATCTCCTTTCTCTTCCTCCTCTGAGAATGGGACACCCAGAAAGTTTGCTAGCTTTTTTAAATGTGTTTTTGGTTCTTTCTTTAATCCTTCATATTCCAAAAACAACACTTTATCTGGGTTTCTCAAATGCTCTTTCCAGTATCCAAGCAGATGAGATTCATATGGCCCAAATCTTGTTAACCCCATACAAAACTTATCCACGTATTCTTCCTTCATTTCCATGCTTGGCTTCATGTCCTTGTTCCCATCAAATGAAAGATAGAAATGCCAAGTTGAAACACATGTGTCAATAGGATTTCGACAAATATAAACGATTCGAGATTTTGATGATTTAATGGAATCGGGTAATGATGAAAAGGGTATATGGGTTGAAAAAAGTCTAGGTGAGGGTAAATTACTTAAATCTGGTTGAATTCCATTGATTTTTTTGTAAATACTGATCTCAAAGCTGGGGACTAGTTCATGTGGATTTTTGGTTTGAAAAACTTGTTGGGAAATTTCATGTATTGAAGTTGATTTTCTGTTTAGAATGGTGTAAAGTAGAGATTTTAACCAAGTAGTACCAGTTTTAGGTATACTTGCAAGGATGACATCAGTATCTTGAGCTTCAAAATGAGTTTGGAATGCAATTACATTCTCTAGAAAAATAGTTGGACACCAAAATCCTTGATAATGGTGTAGTGAATGACCAAGCCAATGTGTTTTGGGAAGAGAAAGGTCTAATTCTTTGAATTTTACCTCCAATTGTTCTAAATTTGTATCAATTTTACGTTTTGTGATTGACATTGTACTCATTTGAATATGCACACAATAATAGAATTGATAGTGGGTATATATACAAGGAAATGCCTTTTATCTATAAAAATGACGGACGATACTTCCAAGAAATTTCCCTACTTCGTTTTTTTTATATCTCTAATTTAGAGGTGTTTAAAATAGACTCGATGACCCGATAGACACTCAACTTTATAATCGGACCGGATTGGACTCGACTTAAAAATAGATCTACAATTATGTAAAAACCAATGTAAACACAAAACCTGATTTTAAACCGACCCGAAACACCTGAGCCGAAATCAACCCGACGACCCGAATAAACACCTGTACTTTCATTCAATTTTTCTCATTTTGATTTTTGAGTATGGAACATGTTCTTTAAATTCTGAACCACGTTTAATTAATATTTTCGTATTATCAACACGTTTAATCAATTCAACAAAAAAGTAAAGCTGATGGTTGAGGACCCATAATATGATATTTACTCTAACACGCCCTCTCACACGAGAACACTTTGCGCTAGAAGTGTAGATGCAGCACATGCCCTCCTCATACATGGCGCTAAATATTCCACTTTAAATGAGGGATTGTTGATGAAAGCGGACGCCACAAAGCGAGATTCAACAAAAGAACACAATGAAAAATAATGCAAAAGAAAGACACAAGTGACAAGTGTTTATGAGGTATCTTTGATACCTCCCCCTCAAATGTTGTTTATTATATTGAACTCAACAATTACAAGTATAATAAACTCCCCTATCTTAAGAACAATCTCTTAAGATCACAATACTAATGCAAAGTAAGAATACTCCTCTAGTTTCTAAACAATGCACTAGTCTACTCTCAATGTGTGTTTGTGGTGCTCACATCTCTATGAATGATACTCCCTATTATAGATGAAGTTGAGTGTCATTCATAGAGTCCCATATTTATCACCATTAAACACAATTAACTTACACTTTATTATGCTAATTAACACCCACTTTCATACTATTAACATACCAAAAACAGCAAAGGAAACCGAAAGAACAGGCCCACTGCTGCCCACTGCTGCATTCTGTTCTAGGCGCTCGAACGAGCCACTCCCTGCTCGAACGAGCAGCCCCTGGCTACCACATTCTGATTTGCAATGTTGCCTTGCCTCGAATACGTATCATACACACCCATGTTAAGCACCTCGTGTAATGATCCAAACCTTAATTCCCTTATATTCGACACACCTTTATTGTTTTTCACTAATGTGCACGACAAAGCTTGTTCGACTAAATGATTAAAGTTAACGTCATAGTCCCGAATATTGTCACTTGCTTTAATAGTTGGGATTCGTACTCCTGATCTTTTGTCATAATTTTTTAAAAAAACTTTGGGATGCTCCCAACATATTTTGAGATATACAGTTATTTTATATATTAATATACACATGAATAATGTTGATATTTATCAATAACTTACTTTCTAACCAATTTTACTCTTATTTGACAATCAAATTCCATTAATCTTCTATCTAACTAGCTTTATTTTCCTATTTTGACTTTAATTTATTTAACCTTTAAATATTTTTATCGATCAATTCAAGGGGCCCTTCAATTCTAGTCATTTTGTCACATATCCACTTTGTTCATCCCATTAATTTTCTCATTTCAAGCATTGATTATCATTAGAAATCGATTTTGCCCTCAAATTCTCAATCCAATAGCACAATGATAATAGTAAAACTCATCTCAAACCATAAACCATATATCCACGCCAAAAGTAAGGAAACCACTTACACTATGGTTTGGTGATAATCCTAGCCTAAGCCAAATTGAATTACTCAGTCATGATGATGTAACTCTCCTAATATTCGATAAATAAAAGAAAATATTATATATAAGACGTAAATATTATTAAGAAGCAGCGTAAAGTAAATACAGGGCTTCACTCGGAGTGTGTAAGTAGCCAAAACATTCAATTTAAAACATTTAAACTAACATAATAAAATTGTCTTAATACTTGTGTCTTATCTTTGTTTTGATCTTATGCTTTCAAATCCTTCTTCAAGCTTGTTTCAATTATTACACAAAATATATCTTTAATATAATTTTTTTTAAAGTTTAATATTATAATTCAAGAAATTAAAATGAATCACATTATTAGAAACTAAACACAGTAATCTTATACAACATCATCACTTATTAATTACGACGGTTTCAATGCGAAAGTGAAAACTACAACTCTGCTACTGGTTGATAGTATTTTAGTGCAAAACCAGCTTTCTTCAGGTTTCCTTGCAGAATTTGATCAATTTTCTTGGCCATTAAAGGACTCAAATCATTCTTCCAATCCCCAACTTCTCCTTTCCTGAAAAAATGTTTGTTTTCAACAACCGGAACACATTTTCCATTCTTGTTCACATCCATTTCTTTCATTCTTTGCAAACTACACATATTAATTATGTCTTCTAATACATTTTCATTCTCTTCCTCCTCTGAAAATGGGCAACCCATAAAGTCTGCCAACTTTCTTAAGTGTGCTTTTGGCTCTTTCTTTAGCCCTTCATATTCCAACAACAATAATCTATTTGGGTTTTGCAAATGCTCCTTCCAGTACCCAAGCAGATGAGATTCGTATGGACCATATGTGCATAGTCCCTTACAAAACTTATCTACGTATTCTTCCATCATTTCCATACTTGGTTTTATGCCCTTGTTGTTATCAAATGAAAGATAAAAATACCAGCCCGAAACAAAAGTATCAATAGGATTTCGACAAACATAAACAATTCGAGATTCTGAGGATTTAATTGAATCCGGTAATGATAAAAAGGGTATATGGGTTGAAAACAGTCTAGGTGAAGGTAATTCACTTAAATCTGGTTGAATTCCATTGATTTTTTTGTAAATATTGAACTCTAAGATGGGGACAAATTCATGAGGATTTTTAGTCTGAAAAACATGTTGAGAAATATCATGTAGAGAAGTTGATTTTCTATTTAAAATGATGTAGAGTAAGGACTTTAACCAAGTAGTACCAGTTTTAGGCAGACTTGCGAGGATGATATCAGTATCTTGAGCTTCAAAATAAGTTTGGAATGTAATTACATTCTCAAGAAGAACACTTGGACACCAAAATCCTTGATAATGGAGTAACGAATGACCAAACCATTGTGCTTTTGGAAGAGTGAGATCTAGCTGTTTGCACTCAGCCTCCAATTGTTCTAAACCTGTAGCATTTTTGGGTACTGATTTTATCATTGTACTTATTTAATTTGGATATTCACACACACCATGATTAATTATTATTGGTGATAAGCAATTATATATACACAATACTACAAAGTTGGCATTAGGCCAACATTGATGTATGGGTCATAGTGTTGGTCCATAAAAAAGTTTCACGAACAAAATAAAAGTAGTAGAAATGCGAATGCTGATGTAGATGTTAGTAAAACAGTGATGGATATGATTAAAAACTAGAAGTTCAGAGAGAAACTAGGTGTTGCCCCACTATATGCTAAAAATGCGTGAAAATAGGTTAAGATGGTTTGGGCATGTGCAAAGAAAGCCAATCTAAGCTGCCGCTAGAATGATAAAAACCATTATAGTGGAGGGTAAGATGACCCACCATTTTATTTGAATAGCATCCACATATTTCAATATTTTTCTCCATTCATTTATTACAATATTTACTTTTTCTTATAAGTCATGCTCTTTTTCTTTGATATACAGACGGAGACTATATATATACTTGCTCTGTTCCATGATAGTCACAACATTTGATATACAGACACTATTCAATTATTTCCCTTAATTTGTGATTAATTCGTAATGTATAAGTTAAAACATAGTCAAGTGAGATCTTGTTTAATTCGTCTCGATGCAAACGTTATTAATATGAAATTTTTATAATTTTTTTATACATAATTATAAATAGTAAGGATTGAATTAGTGCACTGAAATGTATAAAAAAACCATATTACAAGTATTTTGGAACGGGAAAGTATTACATAAAAGTGGTTATGGTAACAAGTATTTGTATTAATGTAAATTGAAACTAGTATTATGGATTTATGGTTGTATTTTAATTTCTAAAATATCCCTATCTATAATTTGGATTTTATGACTAATTAAGCTAAAGTGTTTTCAAGAGATTTTGTATTTTAATTTTATGCAAACAATAATATTTTAAAAGAAAAAAAGAGAAATAAATAAAAATAAATAAAACCGGATATTCGGTTTCCGACACGGTTTAAATCAGTTACCCGGAATCCGAATACCCGGTTTAATCCGGGTCGGAACCGGGTCGCATTGTTAGGTATTCGGAAAACCGGGTACCCGGATATTCGGCAACTGTTCGACCCTGTATCCGGTTTTGAACACCCTTAGTTACAGGTGTTCGTTCGGTTATCAGTTTAATTTTTGGTTAGATGTTTCGTGTTACTTTAATATCTGGCCTTGTATACACATTAATTTTTACCTTTATTTAAAATTCATTTTAAAGTATGATTAAGTCGGCTTCGATTCTAAGGTCAGGTAAATATCAAATGATCAAATCTACATTAAACCCAGCTCTCGTGAATACTAGCTAATACTTCCTCTCATTTTTCATAGTTGCTACATTTTTGTTTTTCACGCTATCCAATGCACGATTTTAATCTTTAATATCTATAATTTCATACGATAAAAAATTCTAAAAAGTTACGCCCTCTGATCTTATTTGTTCTTCCACTTTGGATTTTTCACAAATATTAAGGTAGATAGAATCTTTAGGTTGTAATGAGTATTATTTTAATTAAATAGTAGTGTGAAGTAATGTATTGGAAGTATAAAAAAATAATTAAACAGTAGTGTGAAGTAATGGTTATATTGAAAGTATGACAGAAAAAATAATTAAATAGTAGTGTGAAGTAAGGAACGAGGGAGTTTTAAGGGGTAAAAGTGGGATGAATACTATCCAAAAATAGAAAGTATTCTAAAGTGGAAGAACTTTTGAAACTACCCGTTGTAGTAAGGTGGAAGAACTTAAAAAAGTGGAGGTAGTAATATTAAGAAAATACACATTTAGACGAATCAAACAAGATTCCACTTGACTATATTTTACATTATACATAGAGAAATATATATAAAATAAAATTAATTGGTGAACAGTTTTTGCTACATGAACTATAGCAACTAATAAAATTCAGAGGAAATAATAAAAAATTTTGATCGTAACTGGCTCATAGCCATCGCACTATACTCCATTATATGGGTGGCTACAGCTCTGCTGATATTAGGTAGCACATCTAAATCAAAATTATTTTGTCGACTAAAGAATATTTTAATATACACCACTATGCATTTTAGATATACTTCATATACAAATAATAAATTTAGCAAGTTTTGTATGATTTCGTCTAACCGTAAGACGTGTTATGAAAGAATTTTGAATCATTTATATTAAAAAAAAAATTAAGTCTACCTCTAATGCTCTAAACCCTTTTTTCCTAATTAATAAATTAGAAATGAATCAACATGTATTTGCCGTCTTACGATGAGATATTCTTAATAAAGAATATGTCTAATAAATTTAATTTTTCTTTATTTTAATATTTTATTAATGCATGTGATATATCTTCATATATATTCAACCAATTCTTAATTCACTTTAACATTTTAATATTGTTTATTATTTCTACGTATTTTCAAATAACTATTTAAATATTTATAATAACTGTAGTACGGAAGTACCCGTATTATTTTCAACAACTTTATTTTAATATTTATTAATGCTTATAGTCTCTATTTTCATTTTAATATTATTATTCAAAAAAATAATATATCTAATTTTTTAGAGTTTTTTTTGTTAATTCATGTGAGCAATCTTTGTGGAAATGCTTAAAAAAAATTTCTTTATGGAACAACTTTAAAAGCGTGAGCATAAATATTACTCTTTCTTTTACTTTATTTGATTTTGCTACACAATCCAAAAAAAATTTTAACTATGAAATATACAATGTAGCTGATAATTTTACACTTATTGCACCTTCTTTGTGGTTTATAGAGAGCTTTAGTTGACATTTTGAGATTTAGTGATCGATTTTCGCTAATTTGCAAAATGCTCCTGAGTGCTATTTACGAAACTTCGACGGAAATGTGTAGATTTCGACCGAAACCACATGCATCATGAAACATTCTGCCGGCTGCCAAAATGAAATTTCGACCGAGACAAGGACACTTCGACCGAACTAGTTTGAGCGAAGAAAAGATTTATATAATTATAGTATTAGTTTTAGTTTAGAACTTTATTTCCAAAAAAAAAAAGTTTAGAACTTAAGCTTTTATTTTAGGGTTTTCTTAATTTAGGTTTTAGCGTAAATTTTAATTTGAATGTAGTGAGCTTTAAAAAACCTTTGCATTTCTATATTTTCATTAGTTTTAGTTTAGTTTAGAACCTTAATTTTATTTAAGTTTTAGTTAATCTCACTTGAATCTTGTCTTTAATTTTAATTAGTGTTTCATGTTTAATTAGTGCTTTGCAAAACCTTTAGGCATTTTTATATAGTTTTCATTTTTCAAAAATACGAAAGTTGAAATTGTGTATTAGTCTTAAGTGTAAAACAAGTTAAATTCTTCAGTGTACATTGAGGCTATATGGGATATGTATGGCAAAATTTCGACTAATATTAAAACTTTAGTGGGGATAACAGAGTCTTTTCCGATTACAGTAGGACTACATTAAGGATCGACTCTAATTATGGATGAGATTTCTAAATTTATCTGGGAGACGATACTGTGGTGATAAATAAAAGAAAGAAATAAGAATTTCAGTTGTAGGGCTAATTTTCTGTGTGTTATTCCACTCCTCCATAACTGTGTTTATATACAAGAGATCTAGGCTAAAAACAGAAAGAATAATAAGGATATACACAAATCTCGCCTAAAATAATATACAATTCCTAATATGAAATATACTAAAATATACTGAATATTCTAACACTCCCCTCAAGTTAGGTCATGGTTCTCCAATGCCTAACTTGCATAATGTGTCTCCAAAGGCTTCTGCTGTAACTGCTTTAGTGAGAATATCTGCCAGTTGATCCTTTGATTTTATCGATGGAAGACTGATAATCTGGTTCTCCAGCTTCTCTTTGATAAAGTGTCTATCCACCTCTACATGCTTGGTTCTGTCGTGTTGGACGGGGTTACTGGATATACTGATAGCTGCTTCATTATCACAAAACAATTTACTTGCTTCCTTCTGTGGAAAGTTCAGCTCACTCAGAAGTTTTCTCAGCCATAGTGCTTCAGTAACTCCTTTTGCGATTCCCCTAAACTCTGCTTCTGCACTTGATAGAGCAACCACATTTTTCTTTTTACTTCTCCATGTAACAAGGTCACTGATGAGCAAATTTTAATTTAACCGCAAGCGCATAGTGTACGCGTAGTGCGGGTCGAACACAAGGAGACTTGATAATTCCAAATTGTATGTTTATGATTAGCAAAGACAAGGTTCAAACAAAATGTGTTGTGATATTCTAATCCTAAGATGCAAATAACTAGGACAATAACAAAAACGATGTATAACAATGGTATAAAAGACACTAGGGCGTCGGATATCACCCAATTCTAACATGGAATTCAATCACTTTCATGATTGTATGAAACTGAGCCATAAATATGAGAGAACGTGATCTAATTAGTCTCAAGCTTCCGCTCTATTGACTAATATCGATTTAAGACCAACTAGCATTAATCCTCAAACTTCCATTCTATTGGCTAATACTAGAAGTAATTTAACTCAAATATATCTCAATCCTACGTTAACACAATTCTCAAACTTCCGTTTTATTGAAAAGGCCAACAAAGATGTTTAAATCAAGACTCATTAAGCATAGGTTCAATTATTGTAACATCCCGTAGTTTAACTCGTATTCTTTTAAAAGAGAAATAGACTTTTTGAATAACCATATAGTCCGAGTCAAACCAGGGCGTTAAACGGTTAGTTAAAACGGATTCAAGCGAAACCAAACTTACGGACCGAGTTCTAATAGTGCTATTATAATCTACCAAACATAAAGACTAAGCAGGAAATAAGTTTAAAAAGGTAGATCTAATTATTACAACTCGAGAGCATTCACGCCTCATAAAACCAACATTTAAAAAGTACGAAAACTTAAGTTCATAATAAATTCTGATTCTAACGTTTTATTTCTCCCCGAGTAATCCTCACTCCCCACCTGCAATTAACTTACTGCTAGTCATTATCCAAGGAGGAAACGACATCATCGCAGGATCGTTAAGACCAAAAAGTACACGTCAGCAAGAAATCAAATCGCACACAATCAATCAATAAAATATCAATTCATGCTTCCGTTTTATTTAAGTATTAGTTAATCTCATTTGAATCTTGTCTTTAATTTTAATTAGTGTTTCATGTTTAATTAGTGCTTTACAAAACCTTTAGGCATTTTTATATAGTTTTCATTTTTCAAAAATAAGAAAGTTGAAATTGTGTATTAGTCTCAAGTGTAAAACAAGTTAAATTCTTCAGTGTACATTGAGGCTATATGGGATATGTATGGCAAAATTTCGACTAATATTCAAACACTAGTGGGGATAACAGAGTCTTTTCCGGTTACAGTAGGACTACATTAAGGATCGACTCTAATTATGGATGAGATTTCTAAATTTATCTGGGAGACGATACTGTGGTGCATGCTATTTGTGGACGATATCGCGCTGGTAGCAGAAACTAAAGAGGAGGTTAAAACTAAATTGGATGAGTAGAGGGAAGCTTTAGAAGGTAAAGAGTTGCGCATTAGTCGTACGAAGATCGAGTACCCATTGCTGAAGAAGTTGTTAAAAATACGACCAAGTACAAGTATTTGGGATCGATCATTCAAAAAGATGGGGAGATTGACGGAGATGTAAATCATCGTATCCCGGCGGGTTCACTCAAGAGGCGACCAGCAAGTGCAATGCTATGTGCATGATAGGAAGTTCCCAAGTAAGTTAAAGGAAAATTTTTATCGTGTGGCAATCAAACCTATTTTGTTATATGGGACAAAATGTTGGCCCGTGAAGAAGATCTTTGATGGAAGTCACAGAAATACGTATGCTGAGGTGGATGTGCGGGCACACATTGATGGATCGAATTAGGAATCGAGAGTTTAGAGACAAACTAGGGGTCGCCCCTATTTTTAGAATAATGTGCGAAGACAGATTCAGGTGCTTTGGACATGTGCAGAGAAAGACTTTCGACAGCCTTGTGAGGAGGATCGAAAGCCTTATAGTACAGGGTAAGATGAGTCGAGGAAGACCTAGGAGAACTTGGAATGAGCAAATAAAATTTGACTTGCATGAGTTAAACCTCTCTGAGGACTGGATTAGGGATAAGAGTAATTTTGGGAAACATATCCAAGTTTTAGACTTCGTATTTCTTCGTAGAGTACTTGTTGTTGTTCTCTTAGTTTTTCTCATTTCGATTATTTTTATAAGAATTATTGCTTGTTAGTTTAATAATTATTTTTACTTATTTATTTTATCTATAAGCGTTTTATTTAGCTCCCACGTGGAAGGAACGTCTCTTCATCTTCCTCGAGCCGGGGGGTCTCCTTTTGGTCGCGCTCTCCTTTATGGGTATGAGTTACCGGTTCCTTCCCTCCCTAGACCCTATCTATAGTTTTCTATGAGCGGGATACACTAGGTAGGATGATGATAATGATGATGATGTTGAAAGTTGGTAGTTAAGGTCTTGTTGATAGATGAATTAATAAAAATTGCGACAGAGTAAATTAAGAAAGAATGTTATTCAATCCACGATTAGTTGATTAGCATCCCGAAAAATAATTAACACCCAGGGCCGGCCTAGTAAGGGGGCGAAGTGGGCCTGCGCCCAGGGCCCACTCCCAAAAGTTAGAAAACCCTTTAAAATAGAGGCCCCATATTTGCTATAAAAATTACAATAAAACTAAAAAAATACATGAAATTCATAAAAAAAAAATACATGTGGTTAAGATTAGGATATATTTTTTTAATTTTATTTATTGTCACAATTCAATTAATTACATGTATTCTCTTTTAAAAATTGAAAGAGGATTATAATTTATAATTTTGTGTTATCTTAGTAATATTGTATTAATTTTGATAAAATTTTTGAAGTTATAGGTCTCCATTGATGTCATATCATTACATTTTCAGTAAGAGTAATAGTTTTAAGAGGAGTTTCTAATATAATTTTTTAATTTATTGAGAATTAATAAGATGATGCCAAAACGGTGAAGATATTAAAAAATTACTTAAAATCGTCAATTTCACAAGAACGCTTGAATGGTCTTGCTATGCTGTGGATTGAGAAAAATATGACTAAGTCTCTTGATTTCGCCACTGTTATTATTGATTTTTTGCATCAAAAAATGCTCGTGGGAATATTTTTATCTGATTTTATATTATATATTCTATATTAATTCATATACATTTTCCTTTCGTGATGACATTAAATTTTTTATATATAATTAGGGCCCCACAAAGTATATTTCGCCCCGGGCCTCCGAAAACTCAGGGCCGGCTGTTAACACCTACAAGTCTACAACCTATATAACATAACCAATATTGAACTTAATTGTATAGTCATATGCAGGGATCGTCATATTGCCTTGGGCTTTTATCTTATTTGCATTAAAGTTATTTTCATTTCATTGCAACGTAGTTTAGTTAAAACTCATCTTATTTGGTTGTTCAATAGCGATTAATTAACTAAATTACTCTTGAAACAAAGCTTCACTGTGATTTCACCTGTAATTATGCTATTAGCCTATGACACCCGTACACTTGCTGTATTAAATTAAACTCCAGTAGCTAAATCAAAGGAGCATAAAAGTACTGAATAATTTTGAATAAATCATATAATATTTATAAGATTATAAAATTAATAAAAGTATGTGATTCATAAGTATACTCCAATTTTACATTAATTATCTCATTTGATTTTTTGATAGTACTTATAGATCATTATAAACTTATATTTTATTCTTAATTTAGATTTAAAAATAATATAGTCAAGTGTAATCTTGTTTGATTCATCTCAATGTAAATTGTAGTCATATATTAATATTATTTTTTATAATTTTTAATTATGTTCAGTTAGATATCATTCAAATTTGAATTAGTGTATTGTTTAGAATGTAAAAATGATATGGTAAAATTGATGTGAATCGAATGGAAAATTAAGAAAACAATTATAATTATGTTTTAGGTAAAACTTAGTTGCAATTTATACTAAGTAGGTGAAGCTGAGTAATTTATGTTCTAACTGCAAGTATAAACATCCATATTGTGTCGTAATATAGGGCAGCCTAATCCAATCTCTTGAGGTTGAATATGGTTGAAGATGGTCGAAGGTGGTTGAAGATCTTTGAATGAATCTACATAAAATAAACAAAGGTTACTGACCAGGGGGCGACGCCCGGGAAAGCCCCTCCGATGCTTATGTCAGATGAAGGTTCAATCAATATGAAAATGGAATTAATTAGAGAGAGTATGGGAGAAAAAACTTCAAATTTCTTTCGCTTTAAGATGTAATATTACAAACGGACAAACATTAAAGAACAGAAGCAGTAACTTCTAAATAATAACTATTTAGTTTTGAATCAAATCTCAATAGTGTGAGTGATAGTATGTAAAAGAAAAATCAGCCTCCTTGAGTTTTCCTTGCAAAATTTGATCAAGTTTCTTGGCCATTGAAGGACTCAATTCATTCTTCCAATCTCCAACTTCTCCTTTCCTGAAGAAATACTTGTTCTCAAACCACGGAAAGAATTTTCCATTTTTATTCACTTCCATTTTTTTAAGACTTTCTAAACTACAAAGCTTAATTATATCCTCTATAACATCTTCTTTCTCTTCCTCCTCAGAGAAAGGACGATCCAAAAACTCAGCCAACTTTCTTAGATGTTCTTTTGGTTCTTTCTTTAACCCTTCATATTCCACGAATAAAACTTTATCAGGGTTTTCCATTCGTTGTTTCCAGTACCCAAGTAGATGAGATTCATAAGGCCCATATGTGCTGAACCCCTTGCAGAATTTATCTACATATTCCTCCATCATTTCTATATTTGGTTCAATGTCTTTGTTCCGATCATGTGTAAGGTGAAAATTCCAAGTTGAAACAAATGTGTCGAGAGGATTTCGACAAACATAAATAATTCGACATTTTGAGGATTTAATTGAGTCTGGTAATGATAAATAAGGTATATGGGTAGCAAATAATCGCGGTGTGGGTAATTGAGTTAAATCGGGTTGAATTGCATTGATTTTGTTGTAGACATTGTATTCAAAATGGTGGACTAACTCATGAGGATTTTTGGTTTGGAAAATGAATGGTTGTTGTGAATTTAATGAATTTCTGTTCAAAATGGTGAAAAGGAGGGATTTTAACCATGTTGTACCAGTTTGTGGTAGGCTTGCTAGGATGATATCGGTATCTTGAGCTTCGAAATGCGTTTGGAATGCAACTGTATTCTCAAAAATGAGACTTGGACACCAAAATCCTTGATAATATTGAAATGGGTAACCAAACCATATTTGTTTTGGAAGGGAGAGTTGTAGTTCTTTAAATTCATTTTCTAATTGTTTTAGATCTCTACTTTTTTTGGAGGTTGACATTGAAGAGAATTGGAGAAAATTGTATGGTGGTATGTATAATATTGTATTTGTACATACACAATAATATAAGGAACTAAATAATATAATATTGCAAAAAATACATGACACTACATAAAATTGTGGGCACTTACTCCTTGAGCGTCCAACATCACCGACTTGGAGACATTTCTATCGTGTAGATCATGCCGCCCAAAATCTGTGATGCAAATTCATACACGATTTACATACTAGAGATAGTACTTAGGAAAGATATGATAATTTTTGTTTTGACATCCTTATTAATATGATATATAGTTTAAAGATAGAAAAATTATAACAAAATTATTGTAGCTTAATGTTTGGAGTAAGACATTTGTAATCTAATTAAGGTTAAAGGAAACAATTATTTTTTTATAGACTAATAGATTTATACAGGGGCGAAGCCAGGATTTTGAATTAGGGGGGGCCGAATTGTCGATGTAGTAGAATTTTTTTTTACTGTATAAAAACTAGAGGTGTTAGAAATAGACGCGATGACTCGAAATTTACACGACATTGTAACCGAATCCGATTTGATTCGACTATAAAAATTTACAATTGTGTAAAAACAATATGGACACAAAATATGATTTCAAGCCCACCCGAAACACTTAACCCGAAATCGACGATGACACGAACGAACACCATTTGATATACTAGTTAAACTATGAAAATATTAAAATCATATAGACTGAAATAAACTTGAATCATTGCAAAAAATTATATTTAACAATAAATAGAGTTAAAGCTCCCCTATAATTATTATTTTTGAAAAAATTAAGTGTTTTTAGCTCTATATATTTGCCTAATAATTCTCCAAAAAAACACTATTAAAATTAAGATAGAAAAATATAAACACACACTAAAAAAGATGAATGTTAGATGATGAAAGATAAATAGTATTGACATTATAGTATAAATCTATTATTCTATAAATAAATAATTGTTTAAGTGAGAATTCGATCCCTTAACCTTATATTACAATTGTATTACTCCAAGCATTGAGTTATACTAATTTTTGTTATATTTTTACTCTCTATAAACTATATATCATATTAATAAGGGGGGCCAAAACAAAAATTACAAAGGCTCGCATTTTCGACAAGGGGGGCCGGGCCTCCGCCAGCCCCCCATGTGCCTTCGCCCCTGGATTTATACTATAATGTTTTACTATTTATCTTTCATAATTTAACATTCATCCTCTTTATTGTGTGTTTATATTTTTCTATCTAATTTTAACAGTGTCTTTTTGGAAAATTATTATGCAAATATATAGAGTCAAAAACACTTAGTATTTTCAAAAATAATAATTATAGGGAAGCTTGAATTCTATTTATTTTAAATAGGTTTTTTTATGAAAAACAGCCTCAAAATTTACCTTTTTTATGAATTACAGCCTCGAAGTTTTTTTTTTATGAATTACAGCCTCAAACTTTTTAAAGTGACCAGTATTACGGCCAAGTGACCGTTGACCACGATTATAACCGTTGACCTTTCCTTCTTCCCAGTCACTAACCAAGGCTGGTTAACCTTCATTTCCAATCATCTTTCTCTCTCTTCCTCCTCCTTCTCCATCCTCCATTAATCTTTAAAGTCTCCATTAATCTTCAACCCAATTTTTCTCTAATGTCCAAATCCTAAATTTCTTTCCATCATTAATCTCTCTTCATCACTTTCATCCAA
>JAAKBH010001377.1:0-19828 GCA_019776075.1 Amaranthus palmeri | reverse complement strand
TATTTTAATTATATAGTAGTGGGAAGTAATGATTTTATCAGAATTAAGAGAGAAAAAATAATTCAATAATAATGTGAAGTAATGATTGTATTGGAAGTATGAGAGAAAATAATTAAATAGTAGTGTGAAGTAGAGGTGTTCATGGGCGGGCTTGGGAGGGTAGCGGACCGGGTATTTGCTACAAAATCTACCCACGGGCGAAAATATTCAAACGTCGGCCCGCATTTGCGGGCGTATTTTTTTTGTCGCTACTCGCCCATTTTTAAAGCGGGCGGGACCCGCGGGTAGGCGGTTATTTCTTACATAAATATCAAAACACAAAATCTCACAAGAGACGGTCTATAGGATAGACCATAAAATTGGGCCAGCCCATTTTCCTTAACTGATTTTTTTTTTATTATAATATCAATTATATTATGTTATAATCCTAAAAGTAAGGTATTATAACCTCGAATATATTATTCTATAACCCCAAATATAAGTTATTATAACCCCAAATAATTTATTATAACCCCAAATATACTATGTTATATTTTGGGCTGGGCTTCATGGATTCCGTCTATAGAATAGACCGTCTCCCATGAGACTTACTGATATCAAAAATATGATACAAAAATAAAGTTAAGTTTTGATAATAATTCTTTTTAGGAAAAGTTTTGATAATAATTAAAATACAATACATTGTCTAAAATTTCAAACAATATTTCTAATTTTCAATCTTGCTTTGAAAAATGAGAAGTATGATGGACGGCTCAAGCAAAGTAATGAAGTACTCTAGCCTCCTAGTTAGTAATTTCATTTATATGGGTAATACTACTACTTATAAATTTGGGCCCAAAGACCGAATTCCAAATTTCAAACACAAGAATTTAGACTACTAATTAGCATTACTTAATATAATTAATTATTAAAAAATTAATATATTAAACTAGGCGGGCGGGCAGGTATACCCGCGGGTATTCTTTTAATGTCGCTACCCGCCCATTTATCTTGGCGGGCAGGTATTACCCGTCCAAATTTTAATTTTTTTTAAAAAAATGTTGTCCATGTCCGCCCGTTTTTCGAGCCGGGCGGACCGGGCTTGGCGGGTAGCCCGCCCATGAACAGCTCTAGTGTGAAGTAAGGAAAGTGGAGTTTTTAGGGGTAAAAGTGAGATGAAAATTTTCCTGAAATAGAAAGTATTCTAAAGTGGAATAATTTTTGAAACTACCGGTTATAGTAATGTGGAAGAACATAAAGGAACGAAGGGAGTATTAAAATACTAATAATAAATAAATTAATAATATTAAAATATTAAAAATATATAATAAATAATAATATTTTAAAGTAAAAGCTAGGCAAGTGATATGGCGACGGATAACTATTCTGACGCAAAAGATGGCTACGGATTTTACTGATGGCTACGCTTGATATGGCTACGAATTTATTCAATAGCCATACCGAAGCCATATAAGAGATGGCTACGGTTTGGCTATGGAATGGAGTAGTAGCCATCTTGTATTTTTTTGTAGTGATCATAGGCGGCTAAATGGGGGCTCCCGGCGACACGTGCCAGCATACAAATTGATAAAGAAAACAAGTTTGAATATGGTGTTGGTTGGTATAGTCTTATTCATATATCCCATTGATTTTGTACCATTTTTTCCTTTTGAGGAATGGTCTTATACTTATTTTTTTAATCTCATCCTTAAATTTCGACGTACTATCTACTTATTTATATCATCTACTAATTTTTTCTTATTATCCAAGTCTATTTTTCTTTCTGTTAATTTTCAGTTATTTTAATCTTGCCTTCAATTTTCTACATACATAAGAAGCAATTGCTAATGTTCTTCAATCTTGCTAGACATTATGATTTATGATTTCCATTTATGCTATGTTTGGGAATGAGAATTTCATTTGAAAATATAGATTTGACTCAAAATTAGTGTTTGGCAAATACTAGAATATCATATTTGTATGAGTCAAATCCAGAATTGTTATCAAAATAGTTTAAATATAAGGATTTGAGAATGACCTCCCGAACCTTGTCATTCTCAAATTCTACATTCATGATTTTATAATTGAAATCATTAATTTGAAATGAAATGCTAGTTCCCAAACACAACCTTATTTGCTTATATTTCAGATTTTATCTTTATCATTATTAGACATTAATTGATTAATGTTTTTCAAAGTGTTATATATGTTTGTTAAAATGTTCTTTGAACTGTTTAGAGTGTAATTTAGAAAAAAAAAATTATCTTTGAAATGTGTTTGTTAATGTTCTTGTTAGAAATATTTAAAATAATAAAGAAAAAATAAGAATTTTTCTTTTTTTTTTTTTTTGCAAAACGTTTGAGTGGGAGAAATATGTTAGTTAGATTTTTTTCTTTATATAATGATGAGGTCAATTAAACTTTATTAATTTTTTTGTTGCAACCATTTGAGATGATAATAATGCTAATTGATTGCTATAATATTATTTTGACTTTAGCTTGATTATTGTGCTTATATATGTCATTTACTGAAATAAAAAAAATTTAATTATTCATTTTATAAACGAAACTCTATCGAAATTGCCGCAAATTTCTCTTAAAACTTTGTTCATTTATTAGTGCCTCCCGAACTCTAAACTTTGGATCCGCCAATCATAATGATTCATGGCGTTAAGAATGACATTAGAAAAACTAAGCATTTCTTTAAATATTAGATGAATATAACTAAAGAGAATAGATCACTGATTAATATCATTAAAGTATATTGTAATAATTTAGTCCTTATAAACCGAAGATGGATAAGCATAAACTATTTGTTTTCGTTTTTCTGACTTTGTTTATTAATTAACTAGATAGTTTCTCGTGCATCAGGCTTTTATTAAAATTTCTTACATATTTGTGTAAACTAAGATTTTATAATTATTTAATAAATAAAATTGAAAAGATTTTATAAATAATTGAAAAAAAAGAAATAAAATACATGGATTTCTAATACATTAAATAATATAAGTATATAACATAAAAAGTAAAAAATCAATCAGTATGGATAATATAATAGTCATAATTACAAAGTAGTAAAGTCAAAGATATAAATATTAGTTTTAATGACAATGACAATGACATCATCATTTAGTTTTAGAGGGAAAACTTTTATTGAGGTTGTGACACGTAAGCAATTTTAAAAAGTGATGATGTCATCCGTGTTTTATTTTAGTAATAGTTATAGATAGATTTGTATTTGTATTCTATCAATATAAGTTTTTTTTTGAGATAATTCTATAAATATAAGTTAGTGTTCCTTTCTGTTCATATTTGATTTTTCACAGGTTCATTTCCCAAAAATAATATAAAAATAATTGGTGTTCTTTTTTTTCTGAGGAAAGTTAGTGTTGCTTTGTTCACATTTGATTTTTTCCTTAAGAAATGTTCATAAAAATTTTAAAAAATTGATCTTTTAGACATTAGTGTTATTTTTTATTTGAACAATAAAATTAATGGAGAAAAAATAGAGATTATAAATATTAAATATATAAAAAAAACGTTAGTGAAATAAAAATATTAGGAACATAAACATAAAAAAATGTTTAAATAAATGTGGTGAAACCATAATACCACTATAAGCATATAAAATATACAAATTTTTTTGGAAATAAATAAAATATACAATTAAAATAAAATTAGTGACTAATATGTAAAGACCATAATAATTATTAATTAATAGATATTAGATTAGGGTGACCAAGGTAAAAAAAAGTGTTATAAATAGAAAAAGAGTACTATGAGTGGTTTATATTAGAGTAACTTTTATGATTGTATCTACTTCATTAATCTTTCAAACTTAGATAACATATAGTATATCAATATGTTATTAATTAAAATATAACGTTGAAGTTTTTAAATCGGAAAAAATGATATTAATAATTAAACATTTTACTCATCCGTATATTTGAATTGTTTTTTAATAATTCATTTTGTACTTAGTTTGCTACAAGCATATATTAAGGCATGCTGATAGCAAACTTGAGGCAAATGTGGAATTATTATAATTAAACATAAAGTTATGCTATTAATTAGCAAAATGAGGGCAAAGGTTGAATTATTAAAAAAAAAAATTAGAAGTGGGATTATTTATAGGAAAATTTGCTCAAAATAATCCCAACTATCACCCGTTGGCCATAAATAATCTCAACTATCAATTATTTTTTAATAATCCCAACTATTGTTATAATTTGTTGAAAACGTATCAGCCTCACTTTTAACCGTATGCAACAAGTAATTTTTTCCACTTTGTTCATTCTTTTATGATTAATAGATTATGGAAAGGGTTAGTTTTGAACATTAAGTGAAAAAATAAAAGAAAAAAAGTGGAAAAGTTACATGTTTTGGCCGGTAACAAGGCGGTGGGTATGTTTTCAACAAATTATGAGAATAGTTGGGATTATTAAAAAATAATTGATAGTTGGGATTATTTTTAGCCAACGAGTGATAGTTGGGATTATTTTGAGCAAATTTTCCTTATTTATAATAAATCGGTAAAAGATTGGATTATTAATATCGATTCTTCCCACCCCTATTTGTTTGGGTTGCTTATGTCTTTTTATTTTGCTTTCTCCTTTTGTTAGAAGTATCAACAAAGATTATAAGAAGAAAATGAGATTTTCGGAAGAGATGGCAATAAAATGGCAATTTTATTCACTTACCTAACTACTACTTCCTCCGGTTCCGAAATACTCGCTACATTTGATTTTGTGCACTATTCATCGTTCAAGCTTTTTTTTATATATTGCGACTAATATGTAAGTAAAAATATAGTCAAGTGGGATCTTGTTTGAATCGTCTAATCGCATACTTTCATAATATTAAATTTTTATAATTTTTAGATAAGCTCACTACAAACAATGTTGCTTTTAGCCACACTTAATTAGCCACACTTAATTAAGTGTTGTAAATTTTTAAAAGCTCTTATAGGTAAAACAACTTTAGTCACCCATAATAAGTGTGGAGAAAATAACGTCACTTATAAATGTGGGGAAAAGCTAATTTAGAAAATAAAAATATAGTAATTAATGTAACCACACATATAATAGTGGAGAAAAAATCATACAAATAGCCACACATATAAGTGTGACTAAAAGACCAATTAAAAAACTTTGAAAAACGTTTAAAAACCTAATTAAAAAACTTTAAAAACGTTTAAAAACCTAATTATAAAATTTTGAAAAAAATTTAAAAACCTAATTTAAAAAATTTAAAAAAAAAACTAAAATAACTTCAAAAAAAAAGCCGGATTGAGGCGCTCCCAATTGATCATCTTCAGTCCGTTTTCTCCCCTACAATCGCATAAATCAGAATTAATTCGCTGAAGAAAAACAGTGTTCGATTTCTACCATCAATCATCCAAATTTGACAGTTCATCTTTAGTCCGTTTTCTACCCTATAAATTGAATAACTCAGTAGTATTAATTTGCTAAAGAAATTAATGCTTTAGAGTTCGATTTGTTCCATCAATCATCCAAATTCGACACTGATATCTCTTATATTGGTTGTTCCGAAATTCTCAGTCAAGATTTATGTTGGTACTTCTCTTTTAGCTATCTCAATCTCAATTTTATTACTTATTTGAGTAGATGTGTAATTTGTTTTTAATTGTGTTTTATTTACCCTAATCATCGTTGGGATAATTGGTTGCAGCACACCGGATTAGTGATTATATTTCCCCAATTGATTAATTTTATCTAAATTTGAAGAAGTCCTGTTTGAGTTTGTTAGAATATTACGAGATATTCTATGAGATATTCACGGGATTATTTATAGTCATAGAATAATCTAGATATTATTCTAGGCTTTAATTTAGGCAAATGTATATTTCTGTAATATTGTTATTATAGGAAGTTTAGGAGTATGTCATGTATATATATACCTGCTCAGCTGTGGAGATGAATAACACAGTAATTACAAAACCCAAAATCTGTGTTTTACCTTTAATCATGGTATCAGAGCAGCAACGATTCTGAGTCGTTTTTGCTGTCTCATCATCTACCAAACACATACCTGTTAAAATAAAAAAAAAAACCAGAAAACATGGAAACTGATTCGAAAACCATCATCAGCCCAGAACAGCCCGTAACCATGGGACAGCTTATGCAACTGTTTTCACAGTTCAACCCCAACAAGCTGCCCACAGAAACCGGAACCAATCCTCAAACCGTATGTTTGACAGAGAAACTCAACCATCAGAATTACACAGCTTGGTCCAGGTTGATGCACGTAGCCATTAAGAGTCGGGATCGGCTCAATCATATCATCGCCGAACCACCGACTACAGACGACCCGGTGTACAGCCAGTGGACCCGGCGCGATTCCATGGTCATTTCATGGATTCTCGAAAACATTGACAGAAATCTGGTGAATCAGTTTCTAGACTTTCCCACAGCAAAAACTTTGTGGGAAGGAATCGAAACCCTGTACAGCAGCGGAAGAGACGGATTACAAATTTTTGATCTAACGGTCAAAACAAACAAAATGACGCAAGGGAATGATACTGTGGAGGATTACTACAGTAAATTGATTGCTTTATGGCAAGAGATAGACAGAAGGCAGCCTAACCCCATGAAAGACCCAAATGATATTGTTACATATAATCGGATAATCCAAGAAAACCGATTATATCAGTTTTTAGCGGGAGTGGATGAAACCTTTGACAAAGATAAGCGCGATTTACTCATCAGAGACCCCCTTCCATCAGTGGAGGAGGCATATGCAAGCATAAGGAGAGAAGCAACTAGGCGTGGAATCATGAAATCCACCTCAGATTTGGACCACTCGAATGGCGTGGGAGGAGGATTTAATGTCAGAGGCAAAACTTACCGAAAAAGTGATGATCGGAGCCACCTCAAGTGCACCCACTGTGGCGGCACTAGACACACAAAGGAGGAGTGCTTCAAACTCGTGGGCTACCCTGAATGGTGGCCCGACACCAAGAAGAAAGGAGGCAGAAATGGTCGATTTGATGATAGAGCAGGCAAGGCTGCCATGGCAGATGGAAGAGAAGAGGATGGAGTTGCCCTAAACATAAACACAGAAACAGGTATGGAAGAGGAAGAGAGAGAGTTTCTCTCTTTTGGCGGCACACAGCAAGTAGGGTTAGAAGAAGGCACCAACATTTCTCAAGTGGGCCGGTCCTTTTATAAGGAAAAAGGGGGCCCCACTTGTTCTTCTTCTCTACTTTATAATTCTCATGCTTTATCTGTTTATGGTCGAGGTTGGATATTTGACTGTGGTGCCACTGATACAATGTCGTTTGATCCTAATGATTTTTTAGACTTTGAAAAACCGAAAAAACATTTAATAAAAACGGCTAATGGGGAAGGAATTGCAGTTAAAGGGGCTGGGGCTATTTCACTCACAAATAACCTCACGTTAAAAAATTATTTATTTGTTCCGGAACTTTCCCATAAGCTGTTATCGGTTTGTCAGTTAACGAGGGATCTAAATTGCATTGTTATTATGAAGCCTGACTGTTGTGTTGTGCAGGATGCTCAGACGGGCAAAATTATTGGGCGTGGTATTGAGAAAGGTGGACTGTATTTTCTGGAGGAGGAGATTCAACAAGGCAAAGCTACTCTTGTTCGTGGGTCAGACGAAGAAAAATTATGGACTTGGCATCGGCGATTGGGACATCCGTCTTTTGGGTACTTGGAGAAACTATTTCCTACTTTAGTTAAGAATAAATCTGTTTTGCGATGTGAGACTTGTATTTTGGCGAAAAGTCACAAACATTCTTATCATAGTAGTTTAAATAAAGCCGATGTTCCTTTTATGCTTATACATTCTGATGTTTGGGGCCCAGCTCCCGTAGCTGGCATTTTTGGTTATTTATATTATGTGGTTTTTATTGATGATTGCACCCGCATGAGTTGGATTTATTTTCGTAAACACAAATCTGAGGTTTACAATGTGTTTGTCGATTTTTATAATATGGTGTGCACTCAATTCCAAGCCCAACCCCGTATCCTTCGTTCCGATAATAGTCGTGAATATGTGAATTCGAATATGAAAGAGTTTTTTGCGACCAAAGGCCTTGTCCATCAAACATCTTGTCCCGATACACCCCAACAAAATGGAGTAGCCGAACGGAAAAACAGGACCTTACTTGAAATGACTCGTGCCCTCATGTTAGAATCCTGTGTTCCCACCTTTCTTTGGCCCGAAGCAATAGCAACTGCAAACTATCTTACCAACCGACTACCCACAAAAAGCCTCAACTACAAAACTCCTATCCACACCTTTCAAACCTTTTATCCCTTACCTTTTTCCCACTCTCTACCACCTCGTATATTTGGGTGCACAGTATACATTCATCATCACAAGCGGGTGCGTACCAAGTTTGAGCCAAGGGCTGGAAAGTGTGTATTTGTGGGGTATGGGAGAAACCAAAAGGGATATCGGTGTTATGATCCAGCTACACGACAGATACAGACTACTATGGATTGTGACTTTATTGAGGACCAGTTTCACTATCGCCATCCTCGATGTCAAGGGGAGATGATAGATGACGATCTCAGATGGCTCATTAGCTCGATCCAAGTCCAAACTGACCCAAAAGAACAAGTAGGTGAAGCAACTGAATCTCCTCTCACAGCATCACAGCCTCCGATTTCATCTCCATTACCAATTCCGTCTGATCATCAGGTTAGTAGTTTTGATAACAGTCATGATATTTTGGATGATACACCTATGCATGAGACTAAGGTTACAGGAGTTGAGGAGATGTCTAGTGAGACACAGGAGACTAAGGAGCAACCTTATGTGTTACCCCCGAGATCGACACGAGGTGTTCCTCCAAGGAGATATGATCCAGACTTTGAGGCAAGGAGATCTAGGTATCCGATTGATAATGCAGGGGAAGGAAATTTGTCCCAGAGTGCTGTGGCCTTTAATGCCTCTCTATAAAGCACTAAACTTCCAGAGACTGTTGAGGAAGCTCTTGCTACAGATCATTGGCGCAAAGCAATGGAAGATGAGATTGATGCTCTGAAGAAGAATGGAACATGGGAAAAGTGTGCTCTGCCGAAAACTAAGAGAGTTGTTGGATGCAAATGGGTCTTCACGGTGAAATACAAGGCTGATGGGAGTATCGAAAGGTACAAGGCACGGTTGGTTGCAAAGGGGTATACGCAGACTTACGGGGTTGACTACTCAGAGACATTTTCTCCAGTAGCCAAGCTCGATACTATCAGGGTTCTCTTTAGCATTGCTGCAAACCGAGACTGGCCACTTCATCAGTTCGATGTGAAGAACGCCTTTCTGCATGGAGAGTTACAAGAAGAGGTGTACATGGAGGCTCCACCAGGGTTTACTTCAGAGTTCTCAGACAGAGAAGGGTGCAGGTTGAGAAAGGCTCTATATGGGTTGAAACAGTCTCCTAGAGCATGGTTTGGAAGATTCACATCTGCTATGAGACGCTTTGGATATCGACAGAGTCACTCAGATCACACATTGTTTCTGAAGAAACAAAGGGGGAAAATAACTTGTTTGATAATTTATGTGGATGATATGATAATCACAAGTGATGATGGAGCTGAGATTGAGAATTTGAAGAGGAGATTGTTCCAGGAGTTCAAAATGAAGGACCTTGGGAGGCTTAAATACTTCTCGGGGATTGAGGTTCTAAGATCAAATAAAGGAATCTTCATCTCTCAAAAGAAGTATGTGTTGGATCTGCTAGCTGAGACAGGGATGATGGACTGCAAACCAGTTGAAACTCCTATGGTAGTGAATCATGGATTACAGATACTCGAAGGCGCTGAATTTGCAGATCGTATGCAGTATCAGAGGTTGGTAGGGAAACTAATCTACCTCGCTCATACTAGACCAGACATTGCATATGCTGTAGGTGTTGTTAGTCGATTCATGCATAAGCCACAGGTGCAACACATGGAGGCAGTTTTCCGCATCTTGAGATACTTAAAGGGGACTCCAGGGAGAGGTGTTCTGTATCAGAAAAATGGACATCTAGATCTTGCTGCATACACAGACGCAGACTGGGCAGGTGACAGAGATGACAGGAAGTTTACATCAGGTTACTTCACTCAGGTTGGAGGCAACTTGGTGACTTGGAGAAGTAAGAAGCAAAAGGTTGTTGCTCTATCTAGTGCAGAAGCAAAATTCAGAGGAGTAGCAAAGGGAATACAAGAAGTTTTATGGCTTCGGAAATTGTTAGCTGATCTTGGTTTTCCACCTAAAGGGAGCTGTAACTTGTATTGTGATAATCGTGCTGCTATTAATATTTCAGAGAACCCGGTTCAACATGATCGAACCAAGCATGTAGAGGTGGATCGTCACTTTATAAAGGAGAAGCTCGAGAATGATATTATCAAGTTACCTCATGTAAAGTCTGAGGATCAGCTCGCAGACATACTCACTAAGGCAGTTGGTACACAGTGGTTTGATGATGTTCTAAGCAAGTTGCGTATCGGAGACCCGACGACTCAACTTGAGGGGGAGTGTTAGAATATTACGAGATATTCTATGAGATATTCACGGGATTATTTATAGTGATAGAATAATCTAGATACTCCCTCCTATTCATTAGTTTTGTCCACTTTGGGTTTGGATCGGATTTTAAGAAAAAATGGTAGTGGGGTGGGAATGGGGTATTTTAAGTGATTATAATAATTGAAAAGGTGGTAGTGGGGTATTTTAAATGAATATAATAATTGAAAAGGTGGTAGTGGAGTATTTTAAGTGATTATAATAATTGAAAAGTTGGTAGGTGGGGTATTATTTAATAATATAAGTTGGGGTAGTTGGGGGTATTTAGGTAAAAAATTTTGCCAAAAATAGAAAGTGGACAAGTGAAGTGACTTTACCAAATAAGGAAAGTGGACAAAACTAATGAATAGGAGGGAGTATTATTCTAGGGCTTAATTTAGGCAAATGTATATTTCTGTAATATTGTTATTATAGGAAGTTTAGGAGTATGTCATGTATATATATACCTGCTCAGCTGTGGAGATGAATAACACAGTAATTACAAAACCCAAAATCTGCGTTTTACCTTTAATCAGAGTTATTATTGACTAATTTGCTTTTTCATTCATTATTGATTTTCTGAAGTTTAATTTCTTTGATTGAGTAATGTTGTCCATTTGAATTGATGGGTAATTACTAATTGGTTTTAAATTGTACTTTGTTGTTCTGATTCTGAAGTGTGTTTTAAATACCCTAATAATTGTATGCAACACACTTGATTATACTACTCCAATTTTGATTAAGTTTATCTTTATTTTTAATTTGAAAAAATTCTGATGTAGTTATTGATTATTTTTTTTTCTCATTCATTATTAACGGTTCTAAATTTAGTTTCTTTGATTGAGTAATGCTGCTCATCTGAGTAGATGGGTAATTGGCTTTGAATTGTAAGTTGCCATTGTTAGTAATTGAATTTAATTGGATTTTTTTGCTTCTATTCTTTCTGTTTACTTCAATCATCACAAAGCTTTATTTCTTTTAAATTTGTGTCAATTTCTCTCTTAATTGGTTTGTTTTATTGGTTTAAGTTAGAATGAAAGATCAAACTTGTATTGATCCAGATCTTATTGTTACTGAAGGGTATAAATTTTAACCCAATTACACTCTTTATTATGTTGCACCTTGTTTTTTGGTGTTCCTTGCAATCCCTTAGATCTTAGTTGAATACCCACTTTTAAGAAATTTATCAAGTTTCCTTCTTGATTGGTTTATTTTTGGACAAATTCTGTTTGTGCTTTGGCATTGAATTTTGTTGTGTTTTTGCTTGTGGGAAAGATCTCTGCTTTGACAATGAATACTGCTTGGGTTGTTAAAGACTTAAAGATTGGCTTCTAATCGCATTCTCTTGATCTGTTATTAAATATATTGTTACTCCTATCAATTTATTTGGTTATGGTTTGGCATTTTTCGGGATTCGGCCCCATTTTCGTAATATTTACCTGCAGAAAAGCGTTAGTGCATGATTGGTTCAAGTCCTAGAGATGAATACTCCAATCTCACACTTTTCGAATCATGAGAATTCATAAGATGTATATGTAGTTTGGCTTTTCTGATCTTGTCTAATATTTATGTTTTTTATATATTAGGTGGCTACCAGGGAATAAATACGGCCGACACAAGTTCTAAATACAAGCACAAAAAATTAATTATATGATGACATTGCATGATTTATGTTAATTTTTTAGCATTGATTGTATTTTTTAAAAACTATATCAATCAAGCTAATTGATTGTAATGACAATGATAGTTTTTTTAGATATTTTTTTTGTTTTGGAATAGCAATATTGGGTACTCTTTTTTTTGTTATCAATGATAATAAATTATGTTCATAAAGGATTATTCATGTTATTTTTGTTTTTTCAATTTTAATAGACTTACAATTAATAAATAAATAAATAAATAATAATAGTAATAGTAATAATTAATAGTAATATATAAATAATGAACGACAACAACAGTATTAATAAGAAAAAAAATAATATTAAATTTGGCGCTTCAATTAATTAATAACTTCATTCCCCACGCTTATATGTGTGGAAATGACAAAGAAAAAAAAATTCACTAGTATCAATTTCCCCACACTTATAAGTGTGGAGATGTACCAACACTTATAAGTGTTACTAGAGATGCATTTTACCTCATTTATAAGTGTAATCTAGTTATGAATTAACTACACTTATTAAGTGTGGGCAATATTTCCCCACACATACATAGCCACACTTATTTATGTGTGGGGAAATATTTTAGGCACAGATATATGTGTGGCTACTTGCATTTTTATGTGGTTAAATGTAGCAAGTATTATGGAACGGAGGAAGTAGTACTTTTCTTAAGGGACAAAATGTCTTTTCAACTGATATCCAATTTCAGTGCATGAATATAGTTCGTTTTTCAATATTATGAATGACCCATTAGTTTAGATTTGTTTCGAAATATTTAATAATCAAGTTTATTTTGGGTGAGTATTAAATAATAGTTGAGTTTATTTGTAATAAATTTTCTTTTGATATGTGTCTTAAAATATTTGAAATCTAACCTCACTAAAAATTTTACAATATCAGTGTGATTGTATTACGTTTCATTTATTTTCTATGTTTTTATATTTACTTTGTATTAGATAGATTCTCGTGTAAAACACGGATGGTATAAATACATATCGATATGAATGATATATTATTTTATAAAATTAATACATTTACAACATAAACTTAATTAGCAAATCTTTGTATTTGTTTATTGATAATTTAGACGAATAAAATTTCAAAAGTACTCTTCAACTATAATAGTTAGGAGGAGGATTTCGTTTTAAAATTCTCAAATTAATTATTAGCATATTAATTCATTATATAATGATGATTTATTATCTAAGTAAAAATAATGACTTACGTGTCTATTAATTTTTGGGTTTTGATATACATAGCCATTAGGGCGATGCATAAAAATTCACATATTATCTTCATTAATGTTATTTTAATTCTTTTGAAAAGAATCTAACTACTTTATTAAATGTTCATGCAAAAACATTAATAATGAATAAGTCACTAAATGCAATGTAATTAATATTATGAACTAGTTTAGAAACTCATGCAATGCATGAAGCTTTAAATATTTAAATATTAAGTATACATTTATCATTATCAATTTTAAATTATCATTATTAAGCATTTTTTAATTAATATACAATATTCAATATAGTTATAATATATTGATTCTATAAATAGTGTAAAGTAGGTTATTAGTTTTTAAGACTATGTAATTTTGTATAAATTATTATCTTTGATATCAATCAGATATGTGATTATATTTTTGAAGTTATTATTTTCAATCAATAAAGAATTGGTTGTAACCTGTAAGATATGTATTATTTAAATGCGGACTTGCTATTTTTAAATTGAATCTATATAGTTAATTTACTGCCATCTATAAGCATTTGACATTTGGCGTATCTCTTGAGGAGATGACATGTGGATTTTCATAGTTCTTTTAATAAGATTTGATTAAGCATTTTTTAATTAATATAAAATATTCAAATATAGTTATAATATATTGATTCTATAAATAGTGTAAAGTAGGTTATTATTTTTTTTTGGAAATTGGGAATCTATATCTATAACTATTACTAAAACAAAACACGCTAACATCATCATTAATTAATATTGCTTACGTGTCGCAACCTCAACAAAAAGTTTCCCTCCAAAACTCAATGCTGACATCATCACTAATTAATATATTTGACTTAATTATTTTATTTTTTAACTATGACTATAAATTGATGTTATATTTTGTAAGTCACATCATTTAATGTATGAGAAATTTATATATTTTATTTTATTTTTTTCATTTATTTATAAAATCTTATTAATTTTATTTATTAAATGAGTATTATTTAAGTGTATTGGATATTTTAAGTTGGTTAAATGATAATATACTTTTAAGAGGATTTTTTATTTATACTAATTAAATTGGTTGCTTATGCAATGCATAAGCAGGGGCGAAGCCACATGGGGGGCCGGCGGAGGCCCGGCCCCCCTTGCCGAAAATGCGAGCCTTTGTAATTTTGGCTTTGGCCCCCTTTACTAATACGATATATAGTTTAAAAAGAGTAAAAATATAACAAAGATTACTATAGCTCAATGGTTAGAGTAACACATTAATAATCTAAGGTTAAGGGATCAAATCCTCATTTAAACAATTATTTTTTATCGACTAATAGATTTATATTATAATATCATTACTATTTATCTTTCATTATCTAACATTCATCTTTTTTAGTGTGTGTTTATATTTTTCTATCTTAATTTTAATAATATTATTTTGGAGAATTATTAGGCAAATATATAGAGTCAAAAACACTTAATTTTTTCAAAAATAACAATTATAGGGAAGCTTCAACTCTATTTATTGTTAAATATAAATTTTGTCATGAGTCAACTTCATTTCAGTCTATATGATTTTAATATTTTCATAGCTTAACTAGTGTCTAATGGTGTTCGTTCGGGTCATCGTTGATTTAGGGTTACGTGTATCGGGTAGGCTTGAAATCGGATTTCGTGTCCATATTGTTTTTCATAATTGTAAATTTTTAAAATCGAATCAAATCGGATTCGGTTACAATGTCGTGTTAGTTTCGAGCCATCGTGTCTGTTTCTAACACCTCTAGCTTTTTTGGAAAAAAAATTTCTACTATATCAACAATTTGGCCCCCCCTAATTCAAAATCCTGGCTTCGCCCCTGTGCATAAGTCTAATATGATTTTTAGGTTGTCACTACCTTTATTTAAATTTTATCAAATATTTTTACATAAATATTTATGTTAAATCTATAACTAAATTTTCACAATCATCTACGTACAATGCAAAGTTTAATACAAATCAAACAATGTATATAATGCATACAACTATTCAGAACGAAATGAGATATAGCCATAATGTAAAATTTATTTCTTAAAATTTTAATTTCTTAAATGATATGCCAGTAAATTTAATAAAGTCGTTCATCTCACGGGCAATATCCAGTACTAAAACAAAACACATCTGACATAAGCAACTCAAAAAATTGATGAGTTGTCATCTTCTCATTAGATTGATGATGTCATTGAACAAGGACGAATATAGAAATATTAAATGTTAATGATGTTTATAAGATGATTAATTTGACCATCATTAAAAACTTTAGTTGTGACTATAACATATACTATTAAAATTTAAAAAACAATGTAATAAATAGTATATGTAATGATGATGCAAAAATTATTATCTTTGGTTTTTAATTTACAAATCATCATTAATTTATATTTTTTTTAAAAAAACAATCATTCATTTATTTATATTATTTTTAATTATACTTTAAAAAATTTCACTAAAATACTAATTATATTTTAGATACAATTTACAATGGTCCACTGCTTTATCATTTTTAGAATGATAACTATAAAAAAAGTTTGAATTTCAATTTTCATGAATTTAATAAAATGTATTAAGAAAAAAATTTAAATTAATTTAATGTTAAGCCGGAGCTACTCAATTTATTTCTTTTATACATCAAAATGAAAAAAACCGTGCATCGCACGAGGATTATCTAGTTTATTTATTAAAGAAGAAAAAATACTGTCGCTTGGGGAGCCCCAGATTCGCCGGCATAAAAAACCCCGTGAGGGGAAAAAGCCATTGAATAAGGGGGCCGAGAGACAGGCCACTCTAGACATCATAGGAGTGGTCTATGCTTACACTGTCCAAAAATCAAAATTAAACTCCATCATCACCAAGAAATATCTTCCCAACGAGGCAAGACCACACCTGGCACATCATGCCTAGTAGAACTCTTCCAACACACCATACAAAAAGACCATGCAAACATACAAAAAACCATCACAGGCGTCAAGCATACAACATACACAACCATGAGCACCATAAAAATATATTACACCACAAAATACACAGCCAATTATAATCAATGGAGATTCTCTACTAATGTGAGGCGGGATGAGAAGGATCGTAGCCCCATATATTCCTTTGCCCAATCTCCTATTCAAACTTTCAGCGAGGTTACCACTTGGATAAGATTCGGTGTGTGTTCTTGGAATTTTACTTTGTTTCTTTCGAACCACCGTGTCTAGATGACGCACCCAAGTATCAGAAATTTAATGCTTCCATTTGCGACCCACAAGAAGCCCTTTCCATTGCTCAAAGAAGCTGCCACAATCCTCATGGAGGACTCCCTGAATATGACACCACTGTAGAATCTGCATCCACACACACCATGAGAAATGACAAGAAAAGATAATATGGGATTGAGATTCAACCTCTATTCTGCAGAAAGGGCACAGTGCATGCGGGGCCTGAATGATGCCTTTATCTACAAGAAAGCTACCAGTCTTTAACTTTCCTAACAATACAAACCATAATGTTAACTGTGTTTGTGGAGGAATGTGTTTGTGCCATATGAAGTTCACGAACTGACGCGGGATTATAGCCACTGAAGACGCATGTGATTGGACTTTAATTACCAGAATGGGATATTCACTAACAATCGATCTGTGCCAAGTGATCTCATCATCACCCTGTCTCTGTGGCTTATTTTGATCTATAATGGTCATGAGACGTGTGAACTCACCAATCTCCCAATCATATAGTGCTCTGCGCCAATAAAGGTTCCAAACCCATGTATCATCTTGCCATGCGCCCATTGAGCTTATGACGACATCGTGCTGCAATGAGATTGAGAATAGTCTAGAAAATGCATACTTCAAAGGGCCCACCTCGCACCATTTATCGTGCCAAAACAATATGGACTCCCCATTCCCTACCTTCAATAGCATCCCACCCTCTATGATTGATCTTATTGTTGAGATGTCCCTATCCGTACTTATTAATTGCGACCACACACCTTCCTTTACATTTATAAAAGTGTCTATAGATGCTTTACAGCCCGTAATGTTATGAACGGACTTAAGTATGCTTTTCCAGAGAGTATTTTCACATTTCGAATACCTCCACCACCATTTGAACAAAATGATCAAATTTTTGTGCATAATGTTACCTACACCAAGTCCCCCCATTTCTTTTGGCAATTGGATTGATTCCCAACTAACTGATGGTAGAGCCATTTTATCCCCACCTGTTTCACCCCAGAAGAATCTTCTTTCAAGTTTTATGATATGAGATGCAACAGTTTTAGGCATTTTACACATAGTCATAAAATAAACTGGTAAGTAGTTGAGTACACTTCTAATCAGGATCAGTCTACTCGCCCTCGAAAGGGTCTTAGCTTTCCACGAAGTCGGTCTGTGCTTAATATTATCAATTACCGATTTCCATGCTGATGTTCGTGACATATTATCACCTAAAGGGAATCCCAAATATGTAAAAGGACACTTTTGATGTCGACACCCAAAGGACCCAGCTAAGTCGTTCACCCATCCATAATCCCCGGCGTTCCAAGAGATGAAGCAAGACTTACTATAATTCAATTACAGACCCGACATAACAGCAAACACATCCAAAATGCGAAAATAGTTTGTAATACAAACAGGGTCATTTGGAACAAATATTAAGGTGTCATCAGCAAATTGAAGGTGCTTCAAAGGCACCTCATTACATCCAATCTTAATCGGCCTAATCAGATTAATTTCCTTAGCTTTTTTAAGAAAACACACCAAGGTAGGTTATTAGTTATTAAGAGTATGTAATTTTGTTTAAATTATTATCTTTGATATCAATCAGATATGTGATTAAATTTTTGAAGTTATTATTTGCAATCAATAAAGAATTTGTTGTAACTTGTAAGAAATGTATTATTTAAATGTTGACTTGCAATTTTTAAATTGAATCTATATAGTTAATTTACTGCCTTCTATAAACATTTGACATTTTGCGTATCTCTTGAGGAGATGACATGTGGATATTCATAGTTCTTTTAATAAGATTTGATTGATTACAAATATTTATATTTAATAAATTGTATGATTTATATTTAGTTTAATTAATATAATTTCCTTAAATAAGATTGTTTGTGAGATTGACATGTGTAATTTTACATCATCTTTATTAAATTGTATGATTGATTGATTACAAATATTTATATCTAATAAATTGTATGATTTATATTTTAGTTTAATTAATTTAATTTCCTTGAATAAGATTGTTTGTGAGATTGACATGTGTAATTTTACATCATCTTTATTAAATTGTATGATATGATTGGAATAATTGATTAATTAATTATCAATACAAACTTTTTCAAAAAACGTTTCTAAATTTATAAAGAAAACTAAAAATAAACTGAAATAAGAGTACCACACTGTACAAAGAATATACGGTATCAATATCAATCGATCATCACTCGTACCACACACAAAGTTAAAGCATTTAAGGTATAAAAAATGTGATTCATTAATATTGCCAAAATTGTATAAATATACTACTTTGTCCTATTTATTATTATTGTCCCATTTGGTTTGTGCATGTTTGCCAACACACATATTCAATCGTATATTTTGTGTAATTAAAAATTTTAAAATATTAATTGTAATAAATCTTGTGAAATGATTACCAGATCGAATTAAAAGAAAAAATTAAACATTACTGTATATTATTATGTAAATTTGTTAAAAAAATCATCAAAAAGAGTTATAGAAGAAACAAATATAATCCAAAAGAAAATTGACATGTAATTGACAATTGGGAGGAAGGATTGATTTATGGAAGTATTTTTACATAACAGAAAAAAAGGATAAATGGAGGAGAGTTAGAAAAGGTGAATGAGTTTTTTTGTTTTGGGAAAAATAAACTTTTTTTCAAATTTCCAAGAAATTGTAAAAAAAAAAAAAGTGTAATTGTATTAATACATAGATTCTTTACTTTTTAGTAATTATAATTTATAAGAGAATATTAACTATCATTAATGCTTATATGTAGCGGCTACATATATCATTTGCCTTATTTTTTTGTTTATATAAGGAAATTTAGTATTTCAATAGGTCATTACATATATTTATAATCAATCAACAAATATTACATGTTTTAATTAGTTAATTATTTTCCCAAATATCAAGTTAATTATCAAAATTTTTCCTGTTAATAATAGAAAAAAGGCGGAAAAATTTTCAATAATAGTGTGACACGTGTCTTAAGGTGTTTCTTCATTAGTATATTTTATGGATGGATTCTAATTTTGGTCATTATCAAATTGTTACATATACATATTCCGACTTTCCAGTGTTTTATGCTCGCGTTGTTTTTAGGCTTTGGAGTTTCAATTTGGGAGAATTGGGAAATGATCCGAGTTTTCTAAATTGAGAGTGAAGTTGTAGAGTAAAA
>JAAKBH010001376.1:0-19963 GCA_019776075.1 Amaranthus palmeri | reverse complement strand
CAAGTTTCATTACCATGGGAATGATAAGGAACTTTTGAAGAAATTTTACACTATAAATCATTCCCATTACCGCAATTTAATACCACTAACCAAACGGGCCGTTAGTGTAGTCCACTCACAATGTCTTCTGAGACCTCGTATACTAGTACGATGTTTAAGAATAATTCTTAAACTAATTTGTGTGTATATAACTCTTGTATTTAACCTCTCTTTTATGTTCATTAGAAGATTATAATCACATATCAATCTTAAGCTAAGTGACAAGACCTACGAATAGTAATGCAATAATCATCTACCTTTTCACAAAAACTCCTTATATAAAAGGATTGTCAAAGCTAATCATTAATACTCTTAAAAGAGTACTAAAGAGTTGTACCGTAAAAAAACATTTAGACCTTTCAATTGTTTAATGAATTTTGACGGTTACAAAATTTAAAACTCATTTTAAGGCCTCCATTATAACTTGATGTTATATTATTTGATTAGCACTTAGTATAACTACTATATAAGTCTTATGACCAATATCTAGTGCAAGTAGATTAATCACATGAACCTAAACTAATATAGTTCCAAACACACAAAATGATCTCACATATTGATACAATGTGACGCAATAGGTTTAGCGACATTAAGTTCGTTCCATTATCAAATAACGGTTCAGAGACGTTTATTGGTCTCTAGTAAAACATAAACATTACTCAATGTAGGCTAAATTAACGTCTCGATTATACTGACATAATTACGTTAAACAACTTACAAAATATTCACTTGATTATTGAACATTTCTAACAATCTCCCACTTGTTCAAGAAACAAGTTTACTAGAGTTGTAGGACTCCTTCCACTAACTCCCACTTACTCCACCAAGTTGTGAATCTCAAATCCTTTGTCAACTAAAGTCTTAATCAAACATAAGGTAAGAACAACTGTCATCCTTATTTGGTTTGATCATGTTCCTCGGACTCATGAGATGAATTGAAAAACAAATAATTATCTCCATAATCTATTTGAGCATGGCCATGCATTTACAATTCCAACTCTCCGAGTGGCCTGAGACTAATAACCCCAAAAAGGGTATGACAATACCATCTTATCCCTTCTCTATTCGCTATGTGATTCATATAATTCCTGAGTGCAACCCTTATAGCCCCCTTTTACGGCATGACGTTAGATTGAATCAAAGAACAATAATTCTCACACATGAAGTCAGTGAGAAACTCAGGTCTAAGAACTCTATTTATAAGTCAGTTTGAGATATTCTTATGACACCAATGTTCTTAAAGAATACTCAAAAGCGGGTCATGTCCAAATAGAGATACTCAATCTCTATCAATGCTATTAACTAGACATCCAATGTCTCTATGATCTATGAACACGATCATCAATCAACAACATTCTAACCATTATAGGTAATTAGCGTCCAGCTCAACTACCTGGTCAGGGACCTAAAATAATCTAAATTCTCTAGTTCACATTATAGGGTTCATTTTGTCAGATCACATCTAACAACCTATATAGACTTTATAGATTATAGTTTGGACTTTATTTAATTCTAAACCATCATTAAATGAATAAGTAAAATACTTTAAAAGGATAATCATGAATCTTATATTACATTGAAGATCACTGCAAATGTAACATAACATATATATGCGTCTCACGCACAAAACTAACATCTAAACTCTTGATGTCTATCCCAACTAAAAACATCTCATGATTTTATTGAGACAATGGTTTAGTTATTAGGTATAGTTACCTAATAAAATTTACGCTTCTATAGTTTACTTAACATCATTTGTAGAATTTTCTTTAGTTCAGTTGGAACTCTTCCAACTAACATCGCTTTCGTTCATATTAAAGAAGTAACTAGATTACTGTCAGAAAAAAACTTATCTATTAGAAAGTTAGCATCTGTGTAACCCTTTACACATAATTTAGATACACCTCCAAAAACCAAGAACGTATCCTTAATCATGTTAAGGTACATTAAGATATTCTTGACTGCTATCCAATGGACATTTCCAGGACACGATTGGTATCTGCTCGTCATACTCAAAGCACACGAAACATCTGGTTGGGTACATATCATAGCATACATGATAGATCCAATAGCTGAAGCGTATGAAATCTTACTCATCTTCTCCAGCCCATCAGATGTCATTGGACACTACTTCTTGCTAAGAGATATGCCATGAGACATGGGAGAAAAAACCCTTCTTAGAGTTTGTCATATTGAACCTATGAAGGACCTTATCAATATAAGTCCTTTGACTAAGCCCAATCATCCGTCTTGATGATCTATCTCTATAGATTCGGACGCCCAAAATTTAATGAGCCTCTCCAAGGTCTTTCAAAGAGAAACAACTACTTAGCCAAGCCTTTACAGACTCAAGCATTCGTACACTGTTCCCTACAATCAGTATGCCATCCACATACAAAACTAAGAAAACAACAAAAAATTACTCCCACTGAGTTTCTTGTATACACAAGACTTTTGCCATCCATATCAGTCTTTATCTTATAAATTCACTTGCACTCAATCGGTCTAGCACCTTCGGGCAAGTCAACCAAGTTCCAAACTTGATTGTCATACATGGACTCTATTTCAGATTTCATGGTTCCAACCATAGTTCAGAGTCAGAACTCTCCATTGCTGCCTCATAGGTAGTAGGTTCTTCCTTATCTAATATATAAGGACTTCATGACTTTCATGAACGATATAACCCTCCATAGGATCTCTTCTTGGAGGTTTACTCTGCCTACTAATCCTACGAACTGGGACATCCACCACCTCAGTAGGTACAACAAGTGCCAAAACTGGAGCTCCCACTAGAGAAACAATCTCTCCCACTGGAGGAAAGATTTGCTGATCATCTTGAACTTCTTCAAGAGAAATATTTCTCCCACTTGGCTTTTGATAAAGACATTCTCTTTGTAAAAAGACACCTTCGTGAGCCACAAACACTTTATGCTCACTAGGATTGTAGAAGTAATATCCCTTGGTTTCTGTGGGGTAACCCACAAAGAAAACCTTATCAGATCTAGGTTCATGCTTATTTGGTAGTTAACGTTTTACATATGCTCGACAACCCCAAATCCTTAAGAAAGACAACTTAGGAACTTTTCCTGTCCATAACTCATATGGCATCTTATCGACAGCTTTGGAGGGAGTACGATTTAAAACATGAGCCGCTGTTAGGAGTGCATAACCCCAAAATGAAGTAGGAAGATCAACTAAACTCATCATTGAACGAACCATATCTAATAAGGTCCGATTCCGCCGCTCAGACACACCATTTAATTGTGGTGTTCCAGGTGGGGTTTGTTGTGAAACTATTCCACAATTTTTCAGATGATCAATAAAGTCCTGACTCAGATATTCACCACCTCGATCAGATCTAAGTGCTTTAATCGTCTTGCCAAGTTGATTCTGTACTTCATTATGAAATTCTTTGAACTTTTCAAAAGATTCAGATTTATGTTTCATTAAGTAGACAAATCCATATCTACTTAAATCATCAGTAAAAGTAATGAAGTATTCATACCCTCCCCTAGCCGAGATACTCATAGGACCATATACATCTGAATGTATTATCCCCAATAAGTCACTAGCTCCTTCACCATGTCCAGTAAATGGTGATTTAGTCATTTTTCCAAGTAAACAAGACTCGAATACTTCATATGATTCAAAATCAAATGAGTCCAATAGTCCATCTTTATGCAGTTTTTGAATGCGTTTCTCATTTACATGTCCTAAACGACAGTGCCAAAGATAGGTATGATTGGAATCCTTTGATTTTAGTCTTTTAGAATTGTCCACGTGATAGTTTTGTTTATCAAGATCTAGTATATAAATTCCATTTATACAACGCCCTATACCATAACATATTTCATCTTTGTAAATTGAAAAAGAACCATTCTTTATTACAAATGTAAAACCTTTAGAATCCAACATCGAAATAGAAATCAAATTTCTATTCCTAAATGGAACATAATAAAAATTTATTATGATTTAACAAAATCATATGGGTAAAGATAAACAATAAGATCCTACGGCTAATGCAGCTACTTTAGCTCCATTCCAACGCGTAGTACAACTTCAACTCAGCAAGATCTCTACTTTTCTACAATCCCTGCACATTTCCACAAATGTGAGAATCACAATTGGTATCCAATACCCAAGAACAAGAGAATGTAAGGTTGATCTCTATCACATAGATACCTGAAGTAGAAGCGACGTTTCCATCCTTCTTGTCTTTGAGGTATTTTGGACAATTCCGCTTCTAATGACCCTTCTTATTGCAATAGAAACAAGTTTGATTTGAAGTAGCTCCAGACTTCACCTTGGTTTTGACAACTTCTTTGCCTTTGCCTTGGTTAACTTGCTTCTGTGGCTTTCCCTTTTTCTTGAAGACATTCTTCCTTTTCTGAACCATAAGAACCTCTTTCTTTGGTTCTGTGGGAATAGTCTGCTCAGCAGTTTTGAGCATACCAAACAACTCATTGATGTTTTTTTCAAGTTAATTCATATTGAAATTTTGAATAAAATTGTTAAAACCATCATGTAAGGAGTGTAGTATAATGTCAACGGCGAGCTCTTCACCAAACCCAACACCAAGGCGTTCCAAATTTTCAAAATGACTCTTCATTTTGAGAACATGGGAACCAACATGATCGCCTTTTTTTAGTTGGTTATCT
This sequence comes from Amaranthus palmeri, assembly GCA_019776075.1. Lineage (NCBI taxonomy): Eukaryota > Viridiplantae > Streptophyta > Magnoliopsida > Caryophyllales > Amaranthaceae > Amaranthus > Amaranthus palmeri. The sequence goes on along the minus strand of JAAKBH010001376.1, from coordinate 15,266 downwards.
AGTATAGCCTTGACAGTCTCAAAACATTCAGTTCTAGCGTGTTTCCCAAACATAGCTTGGAGCTGATCAAGGATGTCATAGGCCTCCATTTCCTCGAATTGTTTTTGCAATTCAGGAACCATGGATGCCAACATCAAGCATGTGACATCTAAAGACCTTTCAAGGGCAGCTTCATAAGCCTCCCGGTCCTCAGCAGATGCATTAAGTGCAGGTTCATCAGGAATCGGCGTTTCAAGAACGTCTAGTTTTCGCTCATGTTTGAGAACAATTCTCAAATTCCTTGACCAATCAAGAAAGTTGTTTCCATTAAGTTTTTCCTTTTCGAGTATTGACTGTAAACCAAAATTAGAGAATGCGTTATTGTTCAAATTATTAGCCATCTACAAATGAAATAATTCAAAGTGTAAGAATTCTATGATTATCATGAATGAATAATTTTTAAACAAATTTAAAAGAAATTCATTCCACCAAATTAAATTAAATGTCCCTTTTAATTTAGTGATTCCAAGACTCCATTTCCACTAACTCTAAGCAAGCTTTGGCTTGTCACCCAAAGTTAATGGTTATAGGTAAAGAAACTATTTCTTAATCATTCATAATAATTCTTGGTTGGTAATAAAATAACTCTTTATCTACTATTACCCCATGCCTCTAACTCTCTAAGTGTCAACTTTTGTTGACCTACTTAGTTGAGTTAAACCACTTTTCACCAACTACTTATCTTAGGATAATTAATAGGCACCTCGCTTTGGCGAAACCTACCTAATTAACGATCTAAAGCTTCATAGTGTACTAAATGGAATAGCATTACAACTCAATATTGTTAGGGACTAAGGTTGTTTTTATTAACACAAATAAGAATGAACTCTAATTATTCGAATCAATAAACTAAACAACCAAAACATGCATCATCAAGCAATATAGCAAAATAATAGAACAATAAAATAATGCATAAATAAGGTTCCTAGTATGGCTCCAAAACACTTGAAAATCTAATCTTCAAGGCCCATCTTTTAAACACCACTTGAATCTCTATTCTTCTTGGTCTTCAACTCCATAGATACATACATAATAGTAATTAAACTTTGAAATGTAAAAATAAACTATTTAACTATTACATTCAAAATAAACGATATGCAGATCGTATTTAATTACATTCAAAAATAACGGTGCGCAAACCGTATTATGTATCCTACTTGGGTCATACTAGTTACCATAACCTGCATAACAATTATCATTCACCCACTTACTATATGTAAGTGGCCCATGCAATATAATATTTAAAGGAATATGCATTAAGAACATAAATAAATATATAATCATATTATTTAAAAGAAACATGATAAATAATCACATTATTCAATTTTAATTTGCATCAAATTTAATTGATTCATAACCAATAAAATAAATTATTTTACTTCTCAAAGCAAAATAAACCTTCCACTTAAAATAATCTCCATTAAAATTAAGTGAGCTTATTATTATAATTAATAATAAATTATCCTCTAAACTTTAATCAAATTAAGGTTTAATGAGAAATATATCAAATGGGCTGATAAAATCTATTTAAAGATAATGGCCACTAAGAAAGAATTTTTTTTATTTTATTTTATAAATACTAATTTCACACGGTGAATATAAAATAAGGCTAATCAAATTAGCACTAATAAATATCATAATGTGAAATGTAGTACAAAAGCCAAGCTAATCATATTAGCACTAGTCCATAAAACATTAAATAATACCAAATTCTATAATTTGTTAATTAATCTAATTCTTGAATTTTGTTAACTATTAACAAAAGATTCAAAAAATGATTAAATATTATGTAAACATGCCAAATAAATAATATATTCTCAATTTGTGATTGTTATTTTAAATATCAAAATTTAATCAAACACTTTAATGAAAAATGATATACTAAAAATAGTAAATTGGCCAATGGAGGAATCAAAATTAACAAATTCAATTTTAATAAACAAAGTTCAAAACTTTGTAACTAAAACAATTTTAGTAAATCCTCCCCTAAAGTTTTTAACTTTTATTTTTATGCAAATTAAAATTATCATGTGTGAATAAATAACTCATATATATAATTTATATAAAACCAATATTTATGTGCCCAACACATATCAATAAAAGAGGAAACTGATACCACTGTAGGGTTCTAGTAATGTTAACTTTTAACATGCGGAAAACTAAAACCTTCCCAAGACCCAATTATTGAAATGAGATGAAACAAATAAATATCGGAGCAAAAATTATACCTTTGTAGCGTGAATCCACTAGCAAAATATAACAACGAGACAAGAACCGCAAATGAAGTTCCTCTAGTTTAGTCCACCCACAACGTCTTGTGAGACCTCGTATACTAGTACGATGTTTAAGAATAATTCTTAAACTAATTTTGTGTGTTTATAACTCTTGTATTTAACCTCTCTTTTATGTTCATTAGAAGATTATAATCACATATCAATCTTAAGCTAAGTGACAAGACCTACGAATAGTAATGCAATGATCATCTACCTTTTCACAAAAACTCCTTATATAAAGGATTGTCAAAGATAATCTTTAATCCTCTTAAAAGAGTACTAAAGAGTTGTACCGTAAAAAAACATTTAGACCTTTCAATTGTTTAATGAATTTTGACGGTTACAAAATTTAAAACTCATTTTAAGGCCTCCATTATAACTTGATGTTATATTATTTAATTAGCACTTAGTACAACTACTATATAAGTCTTATGACCAATATCTAGTCCAAGTAGGTTAATCACATGAACCTAGACTAATATAGGTCCAAACACACAAAATGATCTCACATATTGATACAGTGTGACCCAATAGGTTTAGCGACATTAAATTCGTTCCATTATCAAATAACGGTCCAGAGACGTTTATTGGTCTCTAGTAAAACATAAACGTTACCCAATGTAGACTAAATTAACGTCTCGTTTATACTGACATAACTACGTTAAACAACTTACAAAATATTCACTGGATTATTGAACATTTCTAACAATATATATATATATATATATATATATATATATATATATATATATATATATATATATATATATATATATCTATATATATATTTTTTTTTTTGGAAATTTGGAAATATATATATCTGAATAACCGAATACACTGGAGCATGGAAGCCCCAAAACCGCCGGTATAAAAAACCCCGCGAGGGGAAAAAGCCATTGGAGAAGGGGGCCATGAACCAGGCCACCGCAACAAAGCATAGGGGTGGGCTATGCAAAGGAAAAAACAACCAAAAACACCAGAAGTTCGAAAATGAGCATGAACTATCACCTTACACACCAATCCTATAATGCTCGGAAAAAACGCCACCACCACCAATCATATCCACAAAACACCACACATACATCCTAAATACAAACATCATATGCCCCAAAAGAAATAAGGCATCCCAAAAGACAACACCACATATACAAACAACACGATTAAGAGCAAAAACAAGGCTCTATCCAACAAAAACAAAATACACACAATATGCATAATAAAAACTCCATTAGAGCAAACATCTTCAAGGCGGCCTTAGTGATGAAGCATTGTAGGAAGAGGATCAAGGCCCAACATTTCTTTTGCCCATATACCCACACGAACTCTGAGGTTGTAGCACATGTTGTTCACATTTGGAGTTCCACGCTCAAATTTGATCCTGTTCCTTTCAAACCATAAAGACCAAATTACACAACCAAGGATTAGATTCCAGATTTTACCTCCTCTCCTTTTTGATATCATGCCTCTCCAAGCTATCATAAAGTCAGCACAATTCATATGAAGAACACCAGATACACCCCACCAATTTAAAACATGCATCCAAACTTTCCAAGAGAAACTGCAGGTAAACAAGATATGTGAGATTGATTCAATCTCACCACATCCAAAAGGACACAACGCAAGTGAGGGGTCAAGGCCGCCTTTCTCCATGAGAATATCTCTAGTTTTCAGCTTATTAAGACATGCCAACCACAGTACAATATGTGATCTTGGGGGTATCTTGATACTCCAAATGAACCTGGAAACACAAGAAGGAAGAATAGGGTCAGAGGAATCATAAAATTTATCCATAATAGCCTTCACTGGGAATTTATTTGTCTCCACTCCATGCCAAGTGACACCATATTTCTTATTTCTCACCGGTTTTTGGTGCTCAATAGAAAGTATCAAATTATCGAGTTCTTCCTTTTCCCAATCAAAGAGGTTTCTTCTCCATCTGAATTTCCAACACCATATTTCATTCTCCCATTCACCCATCTGATTGATCAGCGCATCCCCTTGTATTGAAATTGAGAATAATCGTGGGAAGGAGCACTTAAGAGGACTAGAAGGGCACCAAGGATCATGCCAAAATCTAGTGGAACTGCCATCACCAATCTCGATTCTAGTCCCAGCCTGAACAATATCTCTAATCTTTTTGGTCTCATCATCCATACTCATCAACTGAGCCCATGTACCATGTTTTATATGTGCAAAGGAATCAGAGGTAGCCTTTAGGCCCTTAATATTGTGGATGGAGATTAAAATTCGCTTCCAAAGAGTATCATCACTTCCAGAGAACCTCCACCACCATTTAAACAGGAGAATTAAGTTTTTGTACATTATGTTTCCAACCCCCAAGCCCCCCATCTCCTTTGGTAATTCCACAGATGACCATTTCACCGCAGGCGGCTGCATAACACCATACTTGGAGGTACCCCAAAAAAATTTCCTCTGTAACTTCACTATTTTCTGTGCAACTGCTTTCGGCATCTTGAACATGCTCATAAAATATACTGGAAGACTGTTGAGCACACTCTTAATCAAAGTTAAACGCCCTGCTCTTGATAACAATTTTGCTTTCCACGAGGACAGTTTCTGCTCAATCTTTGAAATCACCGGCTTCCATGTTGAGATCTTATTGGTGTTAGCTCCAAGAGGTAAGCCAAGATAAGAAACAGGACAAGCCTGATGAACACACCCAATCTGATTAGCTATGTTAGTTGCCCATTCAATGTCGCCATTACACCAGGTGATAATGCTTGATTTGCTGTAGTTCAACTTCAAACCTGGCATAAGAGCAAAAACATCAAGCAATCTAAAATAATTAGAGACAATTGCATCATTTTTCGGAACAAATATGATTGTATCATCTGCGAATTGCAAGTGCTTAAGGCGGATCTGATCTTTTCCAATCGACACTCCTTGAATCAAATTCGCACTTTCCGCCCTTTGAAGAAGACAAACCAAAGCCTCACTGACAAGGATGAAAAGGTATGGTGAAAGCGGATCCCCTTGTCTTAGCCCTTTACCCATATTTACCGGTATAAGTGGAGACCCGTTTAAGAGGATTGAGATTGTCGCAGAGCTTACGCACTTCATAATCCAATTTACCCACTTCCAACCAAAACCCAATTTAATCATCACTTGTTTGAGGAAAGACCATTTCACCGAGTCATAGGCCTTTTGAAAATCCAACTTCAATAAAGCACCTGGAATTTTTCTTTTCTTAAGCCAACCAATCGCCTCATTTGCCACTAAAACTCCATCAAGTATTTGTCGATCCATCACGAAGGCACTCTGAGACTCATGTATGATATGTCCAATGACTTGCTTCAATCTCATGGATAGCAATTTTGCAATTATTTTGTATAAGGCCCCCACCATACTGATAGGTCGATAGTCATCAATGGAGCTGGGGTTATCCTTTTTAGGGATTAAAGTAACCCAAGTGATGTTTATCGCCTTTGCTGCATCCCCCGTCTCTAAAAAGTGTACTACAAATTGGAAGATATCCTCCTTTATCTCTTCCCACATTTCCCTAATGAAGTTAAAATTAAAGCCATCAAAGCCCGGAGCTTTCTCAGTACCACAAGCACAAACTGCAGCTTTCACCTCTTCTCTTGATGGGATCTCTTCAAGGAAACTTGCTTGATCTTCAGATAATTTGGGATGATCTCCAAAGTCAAAATCAAGATCGGGAGAATCATCTTTGGAGAAGTGTTGCTCAAAGTGTTTCACAACTTCCCTTTTCAGATTTTGTACCCCAGATACTGTTCTACCATCAATTACCAATTTGGTGATTTCATTCTTCCTCCTTTTGACCATTGTATATGCATGAAAGAATTTTGTGTTATGATCTTTGATGCTAAACCCATAGGATCTTGCTTTTTGCCTCCACATTCTCTCACGCCTAATGATCCATGCTTGAAGGTGACTTTGTGTTGCCCTTAATCTAGCATTTTCCATCTCATTCAAACTTCTACTTTCACTCACCATTTGAAGATCATGAATTGCATTCTCTAATTTCTCGATGTTTGCATCCATATTTGCAAATTTCTCCTTACTCCATACTTTAATCGGACCCTTCAAAGCTTTGAGCTTATGTGTAAGTGGAAGGCTCTGTAAGTTGCTCCATTCTAGATGTAAGAACTTTTTGAATTCTGGATTATGGAACCAACTATTGAGCACTCTGAAAGGTTTTGGACCCCAATTTATCATTTTATCCATCGACAGTAATAAAGGATTATGATCAGATACACTCCTTTTAAGCCCCTCAAGGCGCATTTCCGGAAATTTTGTTATCCATTCATCATTGCATAAGCACCTATCAAGTCTGCTTTGTGATTCATTACGTCCCCAGGTAAATCTGATTCCTTGTAGAGGAATATCAATAAGGTTAAGGTCCTCAATCCAATTCAGAAAATCCCTCATACTTGAATCGTATCTAAACTGACCCCTTCTTTCACTTGGATGTAGTACTTCATTAAAGTCACCTAGGAGCATTATTGGTTTGTTGATGGTCCTGAAGATGTCACTTAAGGAATCATAGACAGCCCTCCTCCCCGCTCTATCATTTGGACCATAAATAATGGCAACACAACAATCAAAAGCTACATCATTTACAATACCATCAAGAATTATCCATCTTTCCCCAATGATTTTCTGTGACACAGAAAATTTGTTTTCATCCCAAATTACAATGATTCCACCACTATGTGTATCGGATGCAAACGATTCACACCAATCGAAACCATCACTACCCCATAGTCTCCTAACCCTACGATCAAAGGAATTACAGTGTTTTGTTTCAACCATGGCCACAAGAGATATTTTATATTTTGCAATTAACTTTCTCACACCAATGCATTTCTCCCCTTTTCCAAGACCTCTTATATTCCAAAAAAGCCAATTCATCATAAACAAATAAATCACCAAATAAAAACACGCTTTAAGCTACAGAGGAAAGACATCACCTGCTAGCAGATCGTGTGTTCCTCTCCAGCCTTTGTATCCTTCTTGATTTTCTCAATGCTGTAAGTACAACTCCTTCTTTTCTGGATGAAACTCCGACCTTTTTTGCTGTTTTCCAGGTAACAAGGGCTTCATCATGGCTAGTTTGAGGAGTTTCAGGGACCATTAAGGGCTCAGGTAAGGAGGAGATCACCCTTCTTGGTCTACCCCGTTGTTTCTTCTTGGGTGGGCTGCTGTGTTGTGAGCCTTTATCATTGTCTGATGTATATTCAACCGCACCTTCATCATTTTTCTCCATTTGCTCCGAGTAACCACCCCTCAATTCCAGATAGCTCATATGGTTTGTCTCACCTTGAACCTCCTGTGTCGTTTTGGCCAAAGATTCATTCACCAAAGGATCACTAAAAGGATACTGATTGGCAGAAACATGATTACTCCTGATTATGTCATCTTCATCCGTGGCCATCTGAGCAACACAAAACTCCTCTTGACATCCCATATCAGAGTGTAGTTCATTTTGAGCATTAAGAACCACATTCTGTTGCAGCAAGTTTCCTCCATTCGAGACGCATCTGTCCTCATTCACCCTTATATCATGCTGACCAAATTCAACAAATTGGTCATTTTCAATAATTTGATCCTTATCATCAGCTTGGCTCAACATAACATTTGGTTCTTCGTTTCCTGCTTGGCTCAACAGCTCTACCATTTCATTTCTACACAGTGAGCTATCCTCCAAATCATCACAAACAAGCTGTTGCTGGTCCCGTTGCTGCTGTGCGACTGTTCCATCTTTATTTTGTGGTGTTGCTGTTCGATAGGTATGCTGGTCAGCCACAGACACAGGCTGCACCGTTTCTCTATTCATATCAGCCCCTTCCTTCATAATTTCATAACCCACAGCTTGTTCATTATTGTTTCTAATGATAGGTTCCTGGTTTTCCTGTTCAAACACTTCACTTGCATCTTTCCTTTTATCCCCACAGCCACAAACCTCCTTAATCCATACTATACAGGATCCCGATTCCCACTTTAACTTGATACAAGTCTCAATGCGACTCTGGGCTTTGGTTGTAATTAATATACGTGCATTGGTGAGGCTTGGAACATCGTTATCATCGTGTTCCACACTTAGGACTCTTCCCCATTTCTCTCCTATCTTTTTTATATTATCGTAGCTCCAACATTTCGGGTGTAAACCTCTACACTCAAGCCACACTAGTCTGTCCTTAAAACACTCATCATCCGACCATTTTTTCACATTAGCAAAGATATTCCATAAAGGGGATGACTCATCAATAGCATTATACATCTCCAGTTCAGTTTTAAAAAATATGATGAGCTTAGACTGAGATAGAGACAGTATATAATCATAAGGTACCTCCGTTTCCGCCGTCTTCTCCATTGCAAGCTTTTTATCACAGTCAGTTTTGCACTCCACCACGGCTGCACGGCTCAGCTTTTCTATCATCATCGTGTTTTCAGGAACCTCGAGGAAAGAACATTGGAAGGGGTGTTGTTCTCCATGTCGTGATGGGCGAAAAGCATCTCTATCGGTAGCTTGTGTTCGATTCCTTTCATGGCATCCCACCACCTCAGAGTATGTTCTATCGTCCCGTAATGCCGGCCTTATAATTCTCCTTTCTTTGTCTAATGGTACAGTAAAGTGTGTTCTTTTGCTCTGAAAAGGCTTCCCACCCTTGTTGTATTTTGCTAAGGTCACGCTTAAGGTTAGCCCAAAAACTAAACTTCCATCGAACACACGGCAAGCTCGTTCAGCTTCAAACCTTTTTCGATATCTTACGAAGCCAAAGAAGTGTTTTTTCCTCTGTCGTACTTTTCGTGATATGAATATGTCCTCTACAATTCCTTCTTTTTCAAAAACTGCACGAAGGTCCCGACACGTGACATTTCCAGCCAATCCATCAATGAACAGAGTAGTTTGTTCCTCCATTTGCCTCCCAGACCAAGAAAAGGAGGGCTCCCGAGGTCCGAGCCGCCATTGGAGGCCGGAATCTCCCCGATTACCCGGTCTCATTTCTGGAAATGGGAGACGAGCAGAGGTTTTGTATGGCCTAAGGTTGTGGTGAAGACCTTGTGCAGTTTTTGACTTACCATTAGGCTTGGTACTATTACCTTCATGTTCCAAACGTGAGACGGCATCTTGTTCAGCTTTTTTTCCGTTTACACTTCGTCGAACCCATCTGAAATTTGACCCATCTTCGATTCGATCATTTCTGGTCTTGGTTCTATTGTTTTGCACTCCTCCATGATAACGCTGTTCAAGGGTATTATTTTGGTCCCTTCGTTTTCCAGAAAACGTTCCTCCTCTTCCTCTTCCATATTGTTGAGCATGGCTATTACCCTTCTCAAAGACGTGTTGTTGATCGTGTGTATCATCTCCATGAACAAAGAGCTCAATCCTTCTACCTTGATCTGCAACAATGGACGTGACTTTTGCTCTTCCATCTTCAAATTCAAAAAATCCAGACTTTTCTCCACCGCCTCTCACTCTAACTTTCTCACTCATGATTTTTTTTTTATTATATATATATATATATATATATATATATATATATATATATATATATATATATATATATATATATATATATATATATATATATATATATATATATATATATATATATATATATATATATATATATATATATATATATATATATATATATATATATATATATATATATACTCACATATATATATATATATATATACATATATATATATATATATATATATATATATATATATATATATATATATATATATATATATATATATATATATATATATATATATATATATGTATATAAAAACACATATTACATTTTGTCCTTGTTGATTAAGAATCGTATCTGTGGCTACTGCTGTTTTACCAGTTTGTCTATCCCCAATAATTAATTCTCGCTGGCCACGTCCTACAGGGATCATTGAATCAATAGCAATAAGTCCGGTTTGAAGAGGCTCATATACGGAACGTCTCGAAATAATACCGGGAGCGGGAGGTTCAATTAACCGAGATTCCGAAGCCGAAATTTCACCCCTACCATCAATAGGTTTAGCTAGGGCATTTATAACACGACCCAAATAAGCTTCACTCACAGGTATTTGAGCAGTTCTTCCTGTTGCTTTTACAGAACTTCCTTCTTGTATCAGCAAACCATCACCCATTAACACAACTCAACATTATTGGATTCCAAATTCAGAGCAATGCCTATTGTCCCCTCTTCAAATTCTACTAATACACCTGCCATTACTTCATCAAGACCGTGAATACGAGCAATGCCGTCACCTACTTGAAGTACGGTACCGGTATTTACAACCTTTACTTCTCGATTATATTGTTCAATACGTTCACGGATAATATTGCTAATTTCGTCTGCTCGAATGGTTACCATGAGTCTTTCTTAATTCTTTAATTCCTTTCTTTTTTTTTATTGGAAACAAAAAAATAATACCTACAATCGAATAGAAGGACTAATCGGTTATTTCGTTCATCGCACCAAACATGCCAATATTAGCGTTGATGGTCCGTAAATGTAATTCGTTGTTTAAACAACTATTCAGAGTTCCGAGAGCTCCTTGTAAGGCTTGTTGGAAAACCCGTTGTCGGACTTGATTAATCGCTTTTTGTTGTTCAAACTGAATGGTCTCATTTTTGTAATTTTCTAATTGTTCTAAAGTTTTATAAGTTGAATTAATCAAATTTATTTTTTCGCGTTCTATTTCAGAATATCCATTCACTCGAAACTGATCCGCTTCCATTTCGACTTTTTTTAAGCGAGCCCTGGCTTTTTCAAGCTGTTCAATGGCTTTTCCGCGTAGTTCTTCTGAATTTCGAATAGTACTCAAGATTCTTTGTTTTCGATTATCTAATAAATCATTTAATGAAAGTAGATTATCTTTCCATTCATTTCAAAACGTTCATGATCCCTTCCCGAACCAAACTTGAATCTTTCAATTCATTTGGCTCTCACGCTCAATTACCTCAATTATTCCTGGCAAATTTCCATACCTTTTTTGAATGTAATGAACCTATCCTCTCTTCTCTGGTCATGTTCCACAAAAAATGGAAACGAATCACTAATCAAGACTAGAATATTTGGAGGACTCTTCTGACCCAAACAAAAAAATAGAAATATATTTATATATTTTTAAGTATTAAATAAAGTTATTTTTAAGTATTAAATAAAGTATTAAATATAAGTATGTAAGTAATTGTCAGCAAAGTTGTTTTTTTTTCTTCAAATTCAATTTTTTTTTACTTTATACGTAGGTCGTCGACTCAGCCTTTGGCATTTATTTACTTAAAAATATATTCTAAGTAAATAAAAAGGATAAACCTTTTTCCAATACCAATAAAAAAATAAAAAAAGGATTCAAATCTTTTTATCGACATGAGTGTTATATATCGAAAAATTTATAACGATTTTTAATTTAAAATACGTCTCGGTATTAAGTATCAATATAATGGTAGTAAAGAATACCCTGCTGTGCTTCGACTTCAAACAATTTAAGCTTTAACCATGTTAATGGTCCTACATTATTGGTTAATAGAGAATCAAAGTATATTTCCCAACAAATCACGAAATGCTATGGTTCTTACATATGATTTCTTTATTTATTATTGATTCAGAAGTCATTCGTGAAATCATGCACCTTAGAATTTCGCTTTAATTATAAAGACAAAAAGAGGTACAGTTGGTTGAATCCAACCTATTTTTGAAATAAACAACCCGCACACACTCCCTTTCCAAAAAAAATCAATACACCAAGAACTACACTTAGATTTATTAGATTTGTTGCTAAAATATCGGTATTAAACCCGAAACTCCCGGCGGATGGCCAGTGACCCAAGAAAACGAAAGAATCGGTTACATTTTTCATATGATCTCCTCTTATAAATAAACTAAAAAAATCATTGTATTATTTCACTTCGTTGGTACTTAATAAATATAAAATAAATAAAAAAAGTTTTGAAAAATTATTTTTTATTTATTTTATATTGAGATTCCCTAATTTCCAATAAGAATAATACTTCATTTTTTGGAATAGAATTCTTAATATTAATTAGGTACTAGGTTTCATGCGAATTGCGAAATACCTCCTTTGTTGCAAGACTTCGCCTTGGAACTAAGAAGGGGAAGGAAGGAAGAAAGCGAGTGGGTAACACTAATTCTTCATCCTCAAATAAGTCCTTCCCGTGGGTTATTTTCGCAACGAATGAGTAATTGTGTAGGAGCGATATTTTACTATAAATGTGAAAAAGCAACCTGCAAATCCAAGACTATAAAAGAAATATGTATTTATCATATTTCTTTTTTGAAATTAAACAAAAGGATTCGCAAATAAAAGCGCTAATGCTACAACCAATCCATAAATTGTTAAAGCTTCCATAAAAGCTAAACTAAGTAATAAAGTACCTCGTATTTTTCCCTCTGCTTCGGGCTGTCTCGCAATACCTTCTACAGCTTGTCCCGCAGCAGTACCTTGACCAACTCCAGGTCCAATAGAAGCAAGCCCTACAGCCAATCCAGCAGCAATAACGGAAGCGGCAGAAATCAATGGATTCATGATAAGTTCCTCACACACAAAAAAAAGAAATGGTTAATGATACAATCAACCAATGCATTAGGACTTAATTATTCCGTTAGTAATATTCATCCAGTCGAAATAACTAAAATAAAAACGCCAAATTGAAATAATAACATAGTAATATTATTGAATCATTCGATCATTAGAAAGACTTAATCTTTTTTTAGTTCCTATTTGTTGAGTCTTTCTGAATTAATACAACCCGAGTTTTCCATTTATTTTTTCTAATCATTAATCATTCTTCGATCTTTTTCGTTATTTTATCTGTTTATTCATTCAATTCGCAGTCCTAAACAAAACGGAAGGACTTCAGTTGCTATCCGAAATTTAAGAAATTTAAGTAGGGCAAATGAAATATTCATTCATATATAACTTGCCAATCTCTAATATAAAATATACATATGTTTCTTCAATAACGTAAACCGGCGATTCCATTTTTAATTCAATCGGATTTTCTAATCATTCTTCGAACCATCTAATCTGCAAGAATTTACTTAAATAGTCATTAGATTCCACATACCTGCGGCACCCCCTCTCTACTAACCAACGCCTTCTTTTCTTTTTTATTTTACACTTCTCGCTCGAATATTTTTTTTTCTATTCCGGTTAGACTGTATGAATTTTGACATTTATATGTTCTAGATAACATAGATTATCTTGATAGAATGTCTTGATACATAGATATATTACCTGGATCTAAACTAAACGATAGACTCTTCCTAACACTAATCAATGATGACCCTCCATGGATTCGCCTATATAAGCTGCAGCTAAAGTTGCAAAAATAAGAGCCTGAATACCACTCGTAAATAATCCAAGAAACATGACAGGTATAGGAACCACTAAAGGTACTAAAGAAACAAGAACAACAACTACTAATTCATCCGCTAATATATTTCCGAAAAGTCGAAAACTAAGTGATAGAGGTTTTGTGAAATCTTCTAAGATGTTAATGGGTAAAAGAATTGGGGTTGGTTGAATGTATTTACCAAAATAACTTAATCCTCTTTTTGTAAGACCCGCATAGAAATATGCTACGGACGTGAGTAAAGCTAAAGCAACAGTCGTATTTATATCATTGGTGGGTGCGGCTAACTCCCCATGAGGTAACTGTATGAGTTTCCAAGGCAAAAGAGCCCCTGACCAATTCGAAACAAAAATAAATAGAAACATAGTCCCAATAAAGGGAACCCAAGGACGATACTCTTCTCCAATTTGAGTTTTGCTCACGTCTCGAATGAATTCAAGGACATATTCAAAGAAATTTTGACCGCCAGTCGGAATAGTTTGTGGACTCCGAACAGCTATAGCAGCTGAACCTAATAAGATAGCAATTACAACCCAAGAAGTTATAAGTACTTGGCCATGAATTTGGAAACCTCCTATTTGCCAATAGAAATGTTGGCCTACTTCCACACCAGATATATCATATAACCCCTTTAGTGTGTTAAGTGAATATGATGGAATATTCATATTGTCCTCTGACAGAAATATAACTTAAAAAAAAATTATTTTGATTCAACCATCTCTTTCTCGACTTGTTTACTTTAAATTTCTATTTAAAATACCGATTAATTAAATAAAATTAAATAATATCATATTCCAAGTTTTTAACTAGTTTTTGAGATTCAGGATATAGGAACCGATATAGAACTTAGCAAATCCATTTTTGATTTTATTATGAATCAAGGATTTCTTATATAGCTAGAGCGACCTTCACAAATTGCAAATACTAATTTAGTAAGAATTAATCGAATTGACGCTATAGCGTCATCGTTTGCCGGAATCGAAATATCTGCGAGATCCGGGTCACAATTTGTATCGATTAAACAAATCGTTGGAATTCCCAAAGTAATACATTCTCGAAGGGCTGTATATTCTTCTTGTTGATCAACGATGATTACAATATCCGGTAATCCTGTCATATACTTGATCCCGCCCAAATATGTTTGCAAGTGAGATAATTGTCTCTTCAACACGGCTGCGTCTCTCTTTGGAAGACGAGCGAGTCTCCCTGTCTTTTGTTCCATTCTCAAGTCCCTGAATTTTTGAAGTCGCGTTTCTGTCGTGGACCAATTCGTTAACATACCCCCCAGCCACTTTTTATTAACATAATGACAGCGAGCCCTTATTGCAGCCCATGCTACTGAATCAGCTGCTTTATTTTTTGTACCTACAATTAAAAATTGTTTTCCTCTACTTGATGCATCAAAAACTAAATCACAAGCCTCTGATAAAAAACGAGCAGTTCTAGTAAGATTTATAATATGAATACCCTTACATTTTGCAGAGATATAAGGCGACATTCTAGGATTCCATTTACGAGTACCGTGACCAAAATGAACTCCCGCTTCCATCATCTCTTCCAAATTGATGTTCCAA
>JAAKBH010001375.1:0-20103 GCA_019776075.1 Amaranthus palmeri | reverse complement strand
TCAATTTATACAATTAAATTAGTGTAACAATCACAGAATTGAAATAATAAAAACAAATAAGATAATACAAAAGATTATTACTTTGGCAGTGAATCGGACCCAAACATATGGCCATATGGCGAAACTACCTAGGGCGTCCGATAGTTTTTCAAAGGTCCATTCCGGCATTGGAACCGGAAGTGAGAAATCCTCGAACCCCTTTATGATAGTTTCCACCGTCACACTTATGTGGCCACTTGTAACAGGCATTGAATGCACTGTTTGCCCCTTAATGGTTGGTTGCGCCATACCGTACGCAACCTCAGTTAAGTCGCCACCACGAGCAACACCTAACTGAGGCAGCAAAAGAGAGCAAGAAATCGGCTCCTGAAAATTTTTTCGTTTAGTACAATTAACTTCATAATAAATTATTAAAACACGTTACAATTTAAATAATTATGCGCTTATATATTTAAAAACTATATGTACCTCTATCACTGGCGCGGGTGTTGGTTTCGAAACCAGAGCGACGGAGTTCATGGTCTCCGATGTGGGATGCTGTGGCTCGGGTGTGTTATGGGTATGAGTGGGCTGGTGTGCTACGGGGGTAACTGGCTCAGGTGATGGCTCCACCGAAGCCTTAGGATCACCATGTTGACTTTGCTGGTCTTCGGCAATCAAATTTGCCAAGTCAACAATGGGTGCTCCTATCTTCTGCAAAACCGATGCCAACTTGTTGAGAACATCTTTTGTCACTTCGGCTGTGATTTTTTCTTTGAGTCGTTTCTCTACTTCATCAAGTATCGTTCTAGACCGAGTAGCAACGAACTCATTGGCGAATGCCTTCTTTACGCCCACGTGGACGCCTCCTTTGCCGACTACGCGTCCTTGATGGTCTTTCCCTAAGACCATATGCAATGCGTCAACATTGCCTTTTGGGGTGAACTCCCCCGTAGCTTCTTTTTCCTTCCAGCCCATCTGTTCAAATAAAACCCTCAATTAGTCTAAGTGTATAAGAAATCAAAAATATAATTAATAATATCAAAGCTTACCACAGCATCCGCAATCTTCTTCGTATCCGGATTAGAAATGGTAATTTTACCACTTTCATCTCGAGCATGAAGCCCGCAGTACCAATCCCGCACCCGATCTCCAGCAGGAGTATTTACGGATGCAGAGGTAGTCGTAGATGAGTTCGAGGCCGGAGTCTGATTGGGGTATAATCCCGCATCCACCCACTCTTTTCGGGCCTCATCGTACGTTCTTGGGCCCATGTGATGGTAAAACTTCCTTTTCTTTGCTGACTCGGAAGCTTTACCCCCGCTTTTCCTAATAAATCAACAAAAGTCAAATGTCACATATTAATAGTTTAATAATTAAATCAAAAGAAATAAATTAAAAAAAAAACTATAATATGGAAAACTTACAACTTCGTTGAGAGTTGTTTTTTTAGCAACAAAAGCCTCCCATTCATTCTTCGATATGTTAGGCCATATCTCATACGGCATCTTTAAAGGTGCTGTTTCTCCATCTTCGTTTGCCGCTTTGACCTTCTTGGTCTGACGCTTACTCTTCATTGTGATCCATCCAGATACGAGCTTGGATTTGAAATCTCTGAATCTTTCAGCAACAGCTGAAAGAAAAACACTCTTCCTTTCCTCGTTGGGCTCGATGTGGAAAAGATTCTACAAAAGAAAATTATAATTAATAATTAATGTCAATTCAATTAATTTTAAAACAAAAGTAAATGAATAAAATACTATAGTTACTTACCATAGTATCATCCCATAATGAGTTTTTCAAACCCTCCGGCACCTCGTTCCACGCGTGCAATATCGAAATCTTGCGAACACATAGGCCTATTTGTTTTCCATAATGCCTACGCCACTTTCCACATGGCTGACCCAATGCGTTATATTCGAGGTGCATAGGGTCCGTGACCTTAAGGTTTTTCGTAGGACCTCGCCCTTTTCGTTTCTTGGATGACACTGTTGTAGTAGGAGTAGTATCTGCGGCAATAACCATATCATTGATTGGAGGAGCAACATCAGCTGATTCCTCGTATCTATTAAGTGCGTCCTCATCATCATCTATGACCTTTTCCTTCGTCGGATCATAATTCTTATCCGATTCAGTATGAACATCGTCATCTAAACTCTCAATCTCGGGCACAATTTCATCTCTAAAAAGATGCATTGTAGATAAAGGACCTGAAAGAATATATTATATATATATATATATATATATATATATATATATATATATATATATATATATATATATATATATATATATATATATATATATATATATATATATATATGTTAGTGCCAAAGAAGCTTAGAAAAACTTAAAATCGCAACTTAATACCCAATTTGAAACATATGACAATAATTTTCAATTCTAACCACTTCAACACAATAATATATACCTATTAGTAATGTGTGTCAAGTTTCATGCCTAACAAACCACGTTTGAGCTACTTTATGCACGAAAGTGCAAAAAAAGCTTAAAAAAACATTAAAAACGCAACTTAATACCCAATTTGAAGCATATGACAATAATTTTCAATTCTAAACACTTCAACACAATAATATATACCTATTAGTAATGTGTGTCAAGTTTCATGCCTAACAAACCACGTTTGAGCTACTTTATGCACGAAAGTGCCAAAAAAGCTTAAAAAACATTAAAAACGCAACTTAATACCCAATTTGAAGCATATGACAATAATTTTCAATTCTAACCACTTCAACACAATAATATATACCTATTAGTAATGTGTGTTAAGTTTCATGCGTAACAAACCACGTTTGAGCTACTTTATGCACGAAAGTTCCAAAGAAGCTTAAAAAAACTTAAAATCGCAACTTAATACCCAATTTGAAGCATATGACAATAATTTTCAATTCTAACCACTTCAACACAATAATATATACCTATTAGTAATGTGTGTCAAGTTTCATGCCTAACAAACCACGTTTGAGCTACTTTATGCACGAAAGTGCCAAAAAAGCTTAAAAAAACCTCAAAAACGCAACTTAATACCCAATTTGAAACTTATGACAATAATTTTCAATTCTAACCACTTCAACACAATAATATATACCTATTAGTAATGTGTGTCAAGTTTCATGCCTAACAAACCACGTTTGAGCTACTTTATGCACGAAAGTGCCAAAAAAGCTTAAAAAAACATTAAAAACGCAACTTAATACCCAATTTGAAGCATATGACAATAATTTTCAATTCTAACCACTTCAACACAATAATATATACCTATTAGTAATGTGTGTCAAGTTTCATGCGTAACAAACCACGTTTGAGCTACTTTATGCACGAAAGTGCCAAAAAAGCTTAAAAAACATTAAAAACGCAACTTAATACCCAATTTGAAGCATATGACAATAATTTTCAATTCTAACCACTTCAACACAATAATATATACCTATTAGTAATGTGTGTCAAGTTTCATGCGTAACAAACCACGTTTGAGCTACTTTATGCACGAAAGTGCCAAAATAGCTTAAAAAACCTCAAAAACGCAACTTAATACCCAATTTGAAACTTATGACAATAATTTTCAATTCTAACCACTTCAACACAATAATATATACCTATTAGTAATGTGTGTCAAGTTTCATGCCTAACAAACCACGTTTGAGCTACTTTATGCACGAAAGTGCCAAAAAAGCTTAAAAAAACCTTAAAAACGCAACTTAATACCCAATTTGAAACTTATCTGATCCTGCAATAATCATCAATGACTAACATCATACAAACAAACAGAAAATCCTAAGCTTGAATAAATTTAATAATTTCTAAAGCAAAAAAAAATGTAACATGTAAACTTAGCTGAAGTAGATCACAAAATAACACTTCAAGATGTTATTGTTGGTAAAAAAAACATGTCTTTGCAGCGAGTTGATACAGGGAAGGGGTGAATTAATAGGGAAACTCTCACTGTCATTACCTTTAAATTATGCGATAAAGCAAACTGATGAATAATAAAACTACATGCTATTATTTAGCACATACGATTACTCATCACTTGTAAACCCTTTAACATGTTGTTTATGTGTCTGTGAGCTAGTAATTAAAGAGACACCAGGGTGGATTACAGAGACACCAGGGTGGGAATGAGTTGGGAAATTCACTGATTGGATTTCATAGTATAAAAATCTTATTCATGTTTGGAATATTTATGGATTAAGTTAGAGGATTATTATATCCCATGTTGGGTATGTGGGACTAGGATAACACCAACATATTACTAGCCAATACCAAACTTTCGAAACATGCTAAAATCAAAAAGATGAATCTTTTGTTGCCATAGCCTTATAGGCATATGCTAAGTATTGTCTACATTCGTTTGTTAAAGGTTTTTGAATTAGCAGCGATCAAACTACAGTTCCAGACATACGCAAAACTAGTGCATTGAGCCACTAACTGCGAACGCCTATACAAAATTTCCAAAATATAGTCATCGAAACCATAATTGTGTACTGCATACAAAGTTAATACAATCAGAAATTTAGCATACAGTCAGGAAGGTCATTACTAAATACCATTGTAGCCCGAAATTGGTAATATGCTCGAGAAAATTTATTAATTCATTTTCCAGACTCTGGAAAGAAAAAACCTTAAATACTCCAATACAAATTCATCATATTCATATAAATAATTAGACAATAGTAACAAATAGAAATAACAACAGTAATCAATTCGATTACTGTGAGTAGTTAGCACCAAAGTCAGATTCATCATACACATATAAATTTGACATTGTTACTGTCTTACTGAGCACAAAAATCAGTTTAAAAAAACAAAAATTAGATTAAAAAAACAAAAAAACAAAATCAGATTTAAACAAAATCAAAATTATAAACATATAAATTCGATTACTATTGGAGATCTGAAGAACGAACCTTTGAAGAAATGAAGATGATGAACACTTGAGCAACAACTAGCGAAGAACGAACCTGCAGGCTGCAATGACCAGCAAAGATTCAACATACAACATACAACATTATAAAACATATAAATTCGATTACTAGGTTGAACAAGACCAAGAATACCTTAATCCGCAATGAATTTCGAAGAAGAAATTCAGAACAAGTAGAAGAATTTCGAAGACCAATGAGCCCTAATTTCGAACAATACCTTAATCCGCAGAAGAATTTGAACAATACCTTAATTTGCGAACTAGGTTGAACAAGACCAAGAATTTGAACAAGAAGAAGAAGGGTTTTTTCGAAGGTTCTCAAAATTTGAAGAAGAATACCTTAATTTGAAGAATTTCAAAACAAGTAGAAGAATTTCGAAGAGTATTAGCCAATTTCGAATTTCGAATTTTTGTGAAGAATTTAGAAGAACAATACCTTAGTCTGAGAAGAATTTCGAAGGTTTTTGTGAAGTATGCATCAGTTTTTGGAAAATAAACGTTAGAAAAGGCGCTTTTTTTTGTCGATTAAGGGTTGCGGTCATGTCAAGAACCGCAGCCTTTGTCCTAGTTTTAAAAAAAAATTTTGTAAAAAAGATCATTAGCTGCGGTCAAGGCCTAGAACCGCAGCTTTTATTAAATTTTTTTTTTTAAACTAATTTTTTATGATAATATTAGCTACGTATACCACACAACCGGAGCCTTTAATCCGCAGCAGATATCTTTTTTTCCACTAGTTTTTGTTGATTGATATTCGAGTCGAATCTTGTCCTGCCACTCCTTAGTGAGACATAGGGCGATTATGGGTCGTTCGCATGACTATAGGTCATCAACTTCCCCTCGATGTCTAGAGTGTCTCGATTGACCTTCGTTCGATCTCCCTCGACCTAGCCTATCTCTATTTCCAATAGACCTACCTAGGGTGGACCTAGCCTAAGTCCGCTTTCTTTCATTGTTTGTTTTCATCATTAGTTTAGTTCACCCATCCTCCTACCTACCAAGCATCCAACCTTTCCTACACCAAACCTTTAGTCTAGCATCCCTTGTCTCTGTGGTTCGACCCCCGACTTACCGCTACACTCGTTGTAGTATTATTTTGGGTGATTATAAATGTGTTTGCATAGCTTAGGTTTCTAGCATATAACGACGCGCTAAAAATCGGTTATCAAGCAGTGACCTTAAATCAAATCTTGAAAGCAAAGACGAAGGTGGCGATCATGGCGGAGATAGTGAGATCCATATAGACGCCCAAGAGGAAGACCGTAAAGATCAAAGAATAAACCAAAACCACCCATTATAATCACAAGGGATAGTGCTAATGCCCTTAGATCTCATGTTATGGCATTAGCTAATGGCTGTGTTTGAGAAGATCTCATGGTATAATCAATGTTTAGAAATAGAAGGAAGGTAATCTCAAAAAAAAAGAAAGAGAAGGAAGGTGGGACGAGAGAGAAATAAGCTGCTTTGGTTTCATCAGAATTGAAATGAGATGCCCATATATGTACAGCGCAGCTAGGTTTCTTTTTTTAATAGTCATTGGCTGCAGTCATAGAGATAAACCACAGCCAATAGCTTGTTTTGGATTATTTGTTGCGGTTTTTGTAACAACCGCGGCCAATGTATAATTTTTATATTTGCGATATTTTTCTTCTATTTTAAGCTGCGTCTTTGAACAACTGCAGCCTATGTCTCGCAGCCAATGACTTTTTTTCCACTAGTGTCAATTATGAAACTGGATTTACTTGGCAGAAGAAATTATGCTTGATTTGATGCATAATAGTACCTAGTTATAAGCATGTTGCCAAATCAGGAGTCGACGATCGAGCATGTATCCCTAACTTTAAGATCCAAACAGCAACTACCGAACGACAATTTGCAACAATTGCTACCATAAAAGCTATAAAACAAGATTTAAAAAACCAAAAAACATACCCTTTTTTCTACAAACACATAAATTTGCAGCACTAGATACACTAGTGGAAAAAAGCTTAAGGGCTGCGGTCATTTTAGGGGTATGGGCTGCGGTTTTGTCTCGCAGCCCTTAGAGTAGTAGCAAATAAGATAAAGTTATTGGCTGCGGACATAATGCCCGCAGCCCTTACCCCATTTTCAAAATTTTTTTTTTAAAAATTCGTTTTATACTAATAACAAATCTCAAAATTACAATCAAACTAAGAACAATTTTTACAATCAAACGAAAATTTCAAACCAAAAATTACTAACAACAGATCTCTTCAAACGAAAATTTCAGAACCCAGTTCATCTTCATTACAATCAAAAACGAAGAACAAATAAGAACCCAGTTCATCTTCATTACAATCAAAAACGAAGAACAAATAAGAACCCAGACTTCATCTTCATTACAATCAAAAATGAAAATTACAATAAAAAATTACAATCAAAGAAATCTAGAACAAAATCCATTTTAACGAAATAAAACGAAGAACAAATAAGAACCCAGACTTCATCTTCATTACAAATTTCAGATCTCTTCAAACGAAAATAATTGCAAACGAAAATAAAGTTGTGGTTTATTGACTGAATTTATCTTCATTACAGACTTCATCTTCAAACGAAAATTTCTGATCTTCATTACAGACTCCATCTTCAAACGAAAATTTCAGATCTCTTCATCTTCAAACGAAATCTCAGATCTTTATGTTCTTCAAAAACGAAATTTATTCAAAAATTCTTCAAAAACGAAATTTCTTCAGATGATGACTGTAAGAGAAGAAAGTTGTGGTTTATTGACTGAATTTAGGGAGTTAGAGAAGAAGAAGAAGGGAGTTAGAGAAGAAGAAGAGGCGTGAAGAAGGGTTATTGACTGAATTTAGGGTTCAAGTAAGAAGAAAGCAAAACGGCGCCCTATATTGACTGAATATAGGGTTTAAGTAAGAAAGTTGGGTTGGGCTTATATTTGGGCTGCAGACATTTAAAAAAACCGCAGCCCTTTACTATTTTTTTTTTTGTTCTAATTTCTGAAAAATGTTGAAGAACTTTGGGGCTGCGGACATTTAACAAAACCGCAGCCCTTAATAAATTTTTTTTTACCACATTTTTTTAACTCATATTGGCTGCGTGTGCCTAAAAACCGCAACCAATAAGTAGCAGCCAATAGCTTTTTTTTCACTAGTGATATCTTCTGACCCAAATTTGTGAAATGGGTGATTATAAAACTACTGACAATATAATCAACTTTAGCACAGTAAGATGCAAAATCAAACCCAAATAACCTAAAATAGAAATTCTTTGACAATAACTTCACAAATAAGTTAAGCAGGACAAATTTGTGTTATTTGTTTCCTTTACGGGAAAAAACCCAAAAATAAATTTAGCATAAGTGTTTCTATAGTAGTAGATTTCAATTATAATAAAGCAATGCACTAATTCTTTATAATAATTGTAGGTTCTCAACACAATTCAAGAACAACGTTATTGGATTATAGCTTAAATAAACTCGTTTAGCTATGAAGATATTCGCAATTTTTAGCATGCGATGGGTGCAACCTTAAAGTTTACAAAGCAAAATACCAAACCTTTTACTGTACTCATTGCAACAAACGAGAATCAATAGCAATGCCAAGTTTGTGTAACTTAAACATGTAACTTCAACTAAATCTTACACCTAAAGTACTCAAGATTTTAACTATGCATTCAAACTATTAGGCTAGCTCTAGCCTTCACAACAGAGGAACACTGGGGAGTTGCAGCTAACAGCATTTACCGACACTCTTTCAAAGCTGCTTGGGAAAACAGTCGAAGAAATCTATAAACCTCTATATGATGTAAGTCAATGTAACGACAATTTTTTTGGATCTTGTTATGCCCTGTTTTTTATAGATAATTACAAATTTAGTGCACTATACAAAAATATAATAATACCAGTGTAACACCCGAATTTCCTCCCATCCTTTGCGGTTTTGGTTTCGTTTTAGGGGTCGGAAATTCAGGGGTTACCACCAGTTTCTATTATAATTGTTATTAGGAGGAGTTAACAAATCTAGAAGGAATTATTAAGGGATTAGATAAAAAGCCTCTTTGCATTGAGCTAGGTCCAACATCAGCACTTTAAAAAATTGTTGTCTTAAAGTGGACACTTCAATCAATTTCATCAGCGACAAATAGCCTTGATGGAGAGACACAGCAGACCAATTCTGCATCACAACATACTCCCACACCACAAACACAACAGAAGCTGAAATCAGTTACAACCAACAATGAAGTGCATGCTACACTACCTTTCCCACCACAAATTAAGAAAGAAGAAAACCTGAAATCAGTTGCAACTGACATTGAAGTACCTGTTACACCACCTTTCACACCATAAATCAGGAAAGAAGAGAAGCTTAAAAGAGTTGGAACAAACACTGAAGCAGCACAACACATTCAGACACCAACTACATCTAAACCTGTATAACCTGCATCAGCTACGTACATCTGACATTGTATCGCTGCAAGATGTACACACACCTTTTGGACCAGCACCTGAAACACCTTTGGCAACTACAACAATCAACAAATTAGCGCAGGATATTGTCGTACCATCGGGATCTACACCAAAATCTCCATTAAAACCTACTGCTACACCACTTCTCACAGTACAAATCAAGAAAGAAGGGGCTTCTAAAACTACTCCAAAGGTTGTCACACCACCTTTTACACCACAAATAAAGAAAGAAGGTGCGTCCAAAAGTGAATCTAAGGTGCGCCGTAGTCTAGATTTCACAGAAACTATAGATGATTAGAATTCTACTTTCTAGCTACTGCAGTTCTTTTAAAAAGCATGATGTAGTTGTCTCATTGAACATATCCTTGGCAATTACATATGAACACTATGTGCACGAGCAGTCCTACTTCTGTAATTTGTATTTTGGGTACTTTGGGAAGTATCACTAATGCTTATTTTGTTTAATATATGCTAAAAAGAACTGCACTATCAATATTTATAATGTATTATGTATTTGAATATTTTAGGTACTTAAGGAAGTAACATTATTGCTAATTTTGCTTAATATATGCTAAACAGAATATAGTATGAATATTTATGTATTATGCTTTTAAATATCTACTAATCAGTTATGCATATTGGCTTTTAACTTTGCTTTCACGCCTTTGATTTTCTGCGTCTATATTACTAAATAAAAGAACAAAATCGTTGGGTTCTTGAAACCAGTGCTGCTGTTCTTGGCTTTGATCGATGTTATGGCTGCTGCAATGCAATTCAAATCATTTATGCTTAAGGACAATTCAATTTATATTGCTTAAGAAGATACGCCTTCATCATCATTAATATAATTTTAGTATTTTTGGTGTAATTATTGTTAAACTTTGAATAATCCATCTTCAAATTTTTGATTAATTCTTGGGGCAGCGCGTGCATAACACGCGTTGCAACAACTAGTGAAAAATAAAAGAACAAAGAAATAATAAGGTGATCATATTCTACTGTAGCTGCTTGGACACAAGTGTTATACAAGAGAATACAAACTAGACTACTTTAGATGTTAAAATCATTCTTTTCTTTTGCTTAATATAGTACTACTAATATGAATCATTCTTTTGTTTTGCTTAATATAGTACTACAAATATGCTTCTTTTTTTTTTCTAGAAATGACGCTTGTTATGCGAAGATGCAACTATTGGGGAATGATGCGAGTAAATGCATGTTTTTGTCGGATTTGTCTACAATGGTCTTGGCTTCATTAAACGATGTTGTTGATATATATTGTGCTCCTACTACAAATGCACGTACATAACTTGCTGTATGCCCCCATCAATGATCAGGTCACAAAAATTCTTATTCACCCAACACTTGGTCTGAAAAATATTCTCTCTCTAGTCAGACTTTAGAATGCATCTATAGTAGCACTCTTACTTACTCGTAAGCAATTTACTCTTGAATGATTCTGCTAGACTATTAGGTTCCTCATAAAGCGCAAAATCTAAAATACCCGCATTGGCAGCATTATTGTAGCAACCCACATGATTCCCTGAAAAGTTCCAATCCAAAACACCACCTTTATTGAACTGCAATGAGAACTTTATGGTCATATCTCATTTCTCTTGGGAAACATAAAACTGGTTATAAATCAACTTTCTTATCTTCAGAAATTCAACCCACAATATCAAATGCACGAACATCTTCTGAAGCTCTTACAGTCACGGATAAATTGAAAGCAACTCAATTCCTTGATAGCATCTAAAACAGACCAATAACATGCTACTGCAACAAAGAAACACAACAGGTTTGAAATTTCAGAAAACTCCCAAACAGATACTATTCATTCCATCTTTTTTGGCAACTCAATGGCTTAAGCAATATTAGCAGTCACAATTACATTCCGACTGGATTCAGTGGTTGAGAAGGACAAATCGGTGCTTCTCACATGTCTTAAAAAAGGTCATTGTTTAAACATTACCAGTGTACATTGATCCCTTCAAATAAATGTTTTAAACCACACAAACACATCCCATTTTCTCAGGTAAACAAGATCATAAGCAGTTATCAAACAATAACCACTAAGAATATACCCCATACATATGTTGAATACAGGGCACTGGTATAATCAATGACATAATCAAAAATGCCACGACATGATACATCTTACAATAATAAGCTCATATAACAATCTTTCCATAAACATTGCTAAAGTTTTTTGAAAATAAAACATGCTGCTACATCTACAGAATCATATGCCCTTAAAACAATAGACAATGTGTTAAGCAGGAAAGGGAACTTTTCTTTTCAATAATTGTGTTAAGGAGAGACCTAAACAAACAAATCAAACAACATATTTACCGATTCATTGAATAGCAAGAATCAGAAAGTAAAGAAATTCTCTATATCGAAAAGCAAGAAAAGCAAGAAGTCATGTGTATAAACCAAAATCGCCGAACGTCGAAAAGGCAAAAACGCAAATATATGCCCATTAAATGCAACATTCCGCAGAAATGCAAGTATATATATGCCCATATTTAAATACAACATTCCATTAAATGCATTTCAATATGGGCATATATGTTGTGAGACAATCTTTTAAAAGTCATTATTAATGACTCATGATGTTATGATTCTATTTTTCCAGCATACCAAGTAGTAAGTTTCAGTAAGTAATGTTAGGATCAAACAACTAAATACAAAACTTTAATCAAGACCAACACTTCTTCAAGACATTATTTTCAATGTTAAAAAAAATTAGCACATAACAAGCTCCAAAATAAAGGCTTTACCTTCCACAAAATGCAGCTTGATGAAGTGATGTCCAACTGCAATTCTACCAAAAAATCACACTAAAACCTACAACTACAATCAGGTGGACTCACCAAATATTTCCAATGACAACCTGGCATTTGATGCAAGTAACAACCTGTTAATTGAGCTATTATTAGAAAGTTGTCAACAATGAAATAATTTACATTTGATAATTCAAGTAATCGAATAGAAATCATAGAAGTTAGAGGGTTTATATCTAAGAGGTATGCATGACTATTAGACAGATGCGAATTCTTTCAAAAACACAAAAACATGAATTTATATCAAGATATTAAAGACTGAATAAATATCTTGGCATGTGAAACAATTTATAGTTTATTTACAAAATTTTAAAACTAAACATGGTGCTTTGTTACAACATACACGGAACAATACAAAACTAAACAGAGATAAGATCACAGAAATAGAGAAAGAAACTGAAACAGCCCAAACCGGCGTAAACAATATTATAATACTGTCTACAAAGCACAGCGGAAGACTTATAAAAGTCTGGGCTGAATCCGACCTGTGGCTTGATAGCCACAACAACTAATATCAGAGTATTTAAAATCTTTTATATTAAATAAGTGAATACTATTTACAAAACGTTATAAAATATTACAATTAAATTTACAAAATGTGTTTCAGAAAGAAGTCATCGCCTCGCACGTATCACATAACACATGTAGACATCTCTCCACATCAGATCCAACCTGAAAATGGATCTATCCCCCGTAAGGGATAGGCCCCATCAAAGACTATCAACAATTGAATTGTTGAGTAATCTAACAAACTATTACATTTATATACAAGTCATTTAACAAACATCTCCAATTCAATATTTTGCTCATTTGGTATTTCTTTATGAAATATTAATTTATCAAAATCCAAACTCTTTTAAAAGACTGTTTGGTATCGACATAAATACGGCTAAGAACTTTTAGTTCATAGCGAATCAAAACACGGCTATAACTTTACAAGTTAATAGCGAAAGTCAAAATACGGCTATTACTTTACAAGTAAATAGCGAACTCAAAATACGACAAATGAAACATAAGAATTCATTTGCGAAACAAACAAAACTTTATATACCAAACAACACTTTAAAACGTGGGAATATATGGACCGTCAGGAAGTAGGCTTGATCTAAATCCTGAGAATACGGGTGATCGTCATCACCGAAATACGGTTCTTGCAAGAACGAAACGGGACCGGGGGCTCGAGACCGATCCGAATAACCATTACCTATTATCAAGCTATAGGATTTCATAATAATCCGGATATAAATATCCGTTGCCAATTCCCAAAAACGGACATTTTTCAATGTCAAACATTTAATATAAAACGAATCAATAAATCACTTGATTTTCTTTAAAATCAATAATCATAACTCATTTTCATAGTACAATATTTTAAAGCTCATATTAATAAGGCTATGAACATACAAAACATAGTTTTGATCAAGGATTAAAAGACAAGTCAAACAAAGTTAAATTCCAAAGTTTCGAACACCAAAAATCATACGATTTTGCTTAAATATAAATAGCAGTAATTTCACACCTTATAAAACATAACTTGATATTTGAAATACTTAAATTAAATTTAAAAGATAATAGTGTTTGTAGGATTACCTTTATAATGTAGAATAATATTTTTGGAGAGATCGAGACCTTTTTAAATAATACCCGAATATAATTAATTATAAAAATAATTAATATACTAATTTTGAGACAACTTTTTTAATAAGTAAGACTAAGGTTCTCCTCCTTCTTTTTCTTATAACTCACGGCCTAAGGCCTTATATAGCAAAAGAAAGATGATCATGAGGTGGCAACATGCCACATATGTCATCTCACCCTTCAACACATGTCACACACGTGTCACGTAACGCATAAGTCATATGACGCCTTGCATACGAGCTAAGTGGTGCGACTCTTTGTCCCAAATGTAATACAACTGATATCCTTAAATAATAAAGTATTATTCTGAGTCCCAATAAATTAACATACTTAAAATTTAATAACCCTAATTAACTTAATTAATTACTATTAATTAAGCTGCTAAAATAGGGGCTGTCTCAGAAACTAATAAATCGAAGTTTGACACGCGGTCCCTCAAGTTACACTTGCGAATTACATAATTGTAATATTTTATCTTTAGTATGATAAACGCGATTTTGTATGAAGAGAGAGATCAAATTACATAGTTAATACCAAAAAGAGTTTAAATATCTCAATACGATTAAAATTAATAAGGTCCAACCTCAAAAAAAAATGCTGCAAAATCAAAAAGACAACTCAAAAGTAAAATCTTTAAATTAAATGTCAAATTATGACTTCGACTTTTATCCATCAATAAAAAAATTTATATGAGCAAGCTGTCTAATCTTTAAATTAAAGCTAATTAAAGCATTTTTATTTATTAATTAAACAACACATAATGTAACTAATTTTGTAGCAAATAAAAATTAATAGGAATTCTGACATTAACATAGGAAAATGCATTATTATCAATTATAATCGTCATCATCATCTTCATCCCAATGAGTTCCTCCCAAGGCAAGATCTAGGGAGAGTGGGAAAGAAGTTAGACCAATACCATTATTACAAAGAGATCACGATCAAAGGGAGCCCCTCAAATCAAATATTGTTTGGCATATGTGGTCCCTGGAAAGGGAAAGCCTGCAAATAAAAATTAAAAAAAAAACACAAAACATACGAACACACACCATCCAAAAGACAAACTAACAAGACTACAAAGCAGACAAAAACGACTAAAACAACACTTAAAAAAGCTGCAAAAAAAACTAATGAGACTTACGTACACAGATTTGGCTATCCCAACTACTCATATCCCAATTCACGTCCTCTAATAGCAAGACCAGAAAACTAATAGGATGAATGTCGGAGTAAAAAATTAACAGCTTATAGCTTCAATCGAGAAATCCTCTACCAATAGCCCAAAATGTGTAAAAAAAAGTAATATACTCAAAAAAATTAAAATTTGCAATGCATGATGAGGAATTTTAGGTATGACAAATCTTTAAGTCGTGTTGTTACCAAGTACCAACAAATATAATTTCAAGTTTCTATTAGAGTCAGACGATTTATCAAGCAAAGTGGGATATAGTGCATATAAAACAGGACTTTCACGGCAAAATTTCAATTTGCCAGGCTTTGACATCTCTTTGTGATCCTGATGCTAGTGACGAGCTTTTAGCAAGATCCAAAATAACTCTACTCAAGTTGATGGCATGCCCACTTTCATCAGCAAGATAGAAGGAAAAAGACAAGTTCATCCTCTTCTGAGCCTAACCTATGACCCAATCCATCATTTTATCTAGAGAAAAAATATTTTACAACATAAGCAACCAACGTCAAGAAATATGCATAAAACATACTTTTTGCTCTATAATTCAATGCAAATAGTAACCACTGTATTTTACCCTTGGTTTCTTGCACAATTGGTGCTATCTTCATCCATTAAGACTATATCTCAACTTGATAAGAAGACATCCAATTACACCATATAGCACAATTAAAAATAAATAAATAAACTATAAAAGAAAAAATCAATTGGAGTATAGTACCTTTCTTTCCATTGAATCTCTTGTCTTCAGGAAGGCCATCTAGACGGTCTTGTGTTAGATGCATTTCTACTTCTTCTAGGTTGCCTTGTGTTTCTTGATAACAACTTTAGCCTCATTGTACAAAGAGGTCGTCACAAATTTAAAGCTAAACATTAAACAATGAAGCAACAAAACTAAATCCATAACTTAAGTGTCCATGAATGTACAAATACTTAGCATTCCCATTGAAACATAAAGGTTGTAACCAAAAGACCCAAGAAAATTTTCATCAACACAATTTAAGAATTGAGTGATGTGCAAAAACTGGAGTAGAGTTTCCACAAAAGCCATAGTCCATGGAATTCATAACTGTACTTTTCACACCCAAAATCTGAGAAATAATGCTTTAAGTTCACACAAATAATTGGTGAAATCAAACACAATGTGAACTCGTAGGAATATAGTTTTACAAAACACCATGTTAAATGACATCAACTTATTAACCACCCAAGAGCATTAATCATGAATCTTTTACTTATTTCAACTATAAGAACTAATAATGGAGTAGATTGAACTTGAAATTTTCATATTAGAACGTAATTAAACTATTTTGAGCTTATTGTTGCGCATAATCATGAATCAATGCAATACTCCAATGACTTAGTTTTGTGATAAATGAATAAAGTGGCTGGATTATGAAAGAGATATCACATCGCACCAAGAATAATTACAGAAACTCCGAAAACTATATTGCAAAATCAAAGTTTAGGATGGAAGCTTATGATTGGTTACTTGGAGCTTCACCAATATATAGACAACCTACTTGAAGTGAGGTCCATTTTAACCCAACATACAAACTAAATTAATTTATTTTTTCACATAAGTCAAATGAAAATCAATTATTATTCTCCCAATAACCATTAAAAAAAGCATTATAAAAAACATTTGACTATACTAAAAATCATGAAAAAA
This sequence comes from Amaranthus palmeri, assembly GCA_019776075.1. Classification (NCBI taxonomy): domain Eukaryota; kingdom Viridiplantae; phylum Streptophyta; class Magnoliopsida; order Caryophyllales; family Amaranthaceae; genus Amaranthus; species Amaranthus palmeri. The sequence goes on along the minus strand of JAAKBH010001375.1, from coordinate 3,390 downwards.
ACCACAAACCCACTAAAATTTACCTGAGGAAGTCCAAGAAAACAAGAACAAGGATCAAGAATATGTTCATTTCTCTCTCTAGGGAGCAATTTCTTCCTAGTTCTATTCCTCTTCATTGATTCTTCTCCTCCACCAATAAGCATCTTAAATCATAAACACCCATTAATCACAATTCAATTTATGTTCACAAATAATCAAATTTTTTTTGGAAAAATAAAATAAAGATGAAACCTTCACTACTACATAATTGGTTTTAGGTAACACCCTAAAAGTGTAACCTAAAGTGTTGAAAGTGTTACTATAGACCTAAGGTAACACATTTTTGGGTGCTACATCTGACGGTGTTACCTATTCTCTTAGGTAACACTTTTACATGCATATGGTAACACTTTTAAAAGTGTTATATTAAATAACTTTAGGTAACACTTTTTTTGCATATGTATCATTAATTTTCATAGTGTTACTTATCATTCTTTTGTAACACTTTTTTCTAATTAGGTATCACTTTTTCACCTCATCAATTAAGCTATTGTAACACTTTTCAATAATGTATCACTTTTAACTACTTTATGTAACACTTTGCTGGGGATTAGGTAACATATTTTTCATTTTAGGTAACACTTTTTCAAATCAATCAAACTAATGTAACACTTTAAAAAAACTAAAATTTTACAATTTATTGCTGCTTGTAGGAATCGAGCACTCAGTCTGTGTGCCCCAGTGCCTCTGAAATTGATTTACATCCACTGCCAACTGAGATGCATGATATTAGTGATTTGTTATGAAATCAAATGGATATATTCCTGTTTCCAAATGATTATAAACACATACCACAATATATAATCTAAATCTACATCATTCAAAGTTATCTTAGATAATTAATTGATAATTGTAAATTTTGAAAAATTAATTTGCCATAGCTTGAATAATATAATATATTAAAAATAGTTTGGGACTAATATCAATGTTTTAAGAATATTATATCAACTAAAATTCAAAATTTATTTTGCCAATTTTATTTCAAAAATAAAAAATATAATAAATAAGTAAAATAGTGTTACAAATGGGTTAATAATGTAAAAAGTGTTACATATTAATTAGTGTTACCAATTTTTAAAGTGTTACATATTAGTGTTACCAATTCTTAAGTGTCACATATAAGTGTTACCAATTATTAAAGTGTTACATACAAGTGTTACCAATTTTTAAAGTATTACATGTTAGTGTTACCAATTTTTAAAGTGTTACATATAAGTGTTACCGATTATTAAAGTGTTACATACAAGTGTTACCAATTTTAAAGTGTTACATATTAGTGCTACCACATTTGAAAGTGTTACATATAAGTGTTACTAATTTTAAAAGTGTTACATGATTATGTTACTTAGAAATAAAGTGTTACAAAAGTGTTACATAATATTCTTAAGAAGTTGGATATCAAAATGTGTTACAATTATGTGTTACATAAGTCATTTTTGTACTAGTGCTTTTTGGTGTTGCATTGAATTAAAGTTGAGAGAGAATTTTCATTCGAAAGGCTATCATAAATTGATAGGAAACGACCAATTTGTTTTTACGAGGGTACAGTTGCGTACATCTGACCCATAGCTGCCTAGACGAGAGCTACTAATGACATGAAACTGACATAATGAAAAGTTATTTTTTCATTTTATAAGGATGAAGAGAACTTATAATATTAAAACACTCACAAAATGAGGTAGAAATTTAGAGGTATCCCTCTCTTAGCTTGTTCTTCCATCTGATAAAGTCTTAGTTGAGCTTTTCTTAGATAAGTAAAAGAACCCTTTGAAAAAAAAAGTTCATGGATGATTGTGCCTTTCCTTTGCTTGCTTGTTTATAAGAGACACAAGCCTCTCAAGATCTTTGGCTGCCAGTTCATAAATATATTAAATTCTCTGCATTGAAATTCAAAAAGAAATTTAATTGAAGTATGAATACCTCTACAACACACGATATTAGAAAACAAAAAATGGTGTACAGGCATGTAGTGCTCTTGGTTCTTGGTGATGCTTCTGTTCCGCAGAAGCTGTTGTACTTTAGTACATGTTAACAATACCTAGCAATGGCATTCATAGCAACTCAAAGCAAAATATACCAAAGCTACGAGAAAATCGAAATAAGATGATGATTCAGTCTACAAGTTTCAAATATCCTTTACAATTAACAATTTTAATACTTCATTTCACTACAGCCCATCCTTTAATGGTATTTCCTTCATCTACGGTTGTGTTAATCAAATAAGAACAATCCCTCAATTGAACAACAATGAATTAATCACTGCCCACTTCTGGTAAACACAAGTAAGACGCACTTTCAACAATTGAATCTTACATTTCAGAATCTCATCTCAAAATATAAAACAGGTATAACCTTAAAACAAATCACCAATACATCTCCATGGTTATTAACAACAACCAATAGATCAAATAAAAATAATATCTGGGTATGGTGTAGTTAGTAAAACTCGCAGAGCTTTGGTCAAATTATCAATGAGTTTTTCAGAATTTTGAAAAATAGGGTTACAACTTCAAACACAAAATCTGGATAGCTCTCATCAACCAATTTATGTAACTACAATCTATGGATCCCAGTAAGCATTCATTCAAACTACAAAAAAGAAAAATTTAATATAAGTTAGTACTTTTTCGTCCTAATTAACTATAACCAAATCCCAAAAAACTCCAACAACCAAATTTGTAAAGAACAAAATGACCCACCAAACACCAAAAAATAAATATAAACCCTAATTTGAGATCAAGGAATCAATTGAACACCCAAATTAGATACAAAGAAATAATCATTTTACACCCTGAAATTCCCTAATCAATTGACAAACCTGAATATTCCCAAATCAATTGACAAAATCATAAAATTAAAGTTGGAAAGAAAAAACTATCAAAAAGGCAAACTAAATAAAATCAATCATTCCCAAATTCGATAGGAAAACACCAAAAAAAAAATCAGATTAGAAAAACCCAAATAAATTGAATAAGAAATCCTTCAAACCCTGAAAAACCCTATATAGAATTCATCCGAAAACCCAAACTGAAAACTTAGAAAAACCCATATTAAAGATTAAAGAAAAACTTACAAATCATCTGAAGACTCAAATTAAAGAACCATAATTGGTATCTGAAAACCCAAAGAACAAAAAAGAAAATACCAGTGAAAATTTCAATGAAGAAGAGGATATTGTAGAGAGGAAGAGAGAGACACAAGAAGAGTATATTGAGTAGAGTGGAAATGAGACAGAGAAAGGCAAAGCAGCGGAAAACGCATCAGAAATGAATGAACAGTGATTTCACTGTTCATTAGCAAAATGTGAATACTGTTGTTTGCTTGCAAACTTTTTATAGTTAGAGGAAGAGG
>JAAKBH010001374.1:0-20209 GCA_019776075.1 Amaranthus palmeri | reverse complement strand
CCACGCTCAAGGATGGGGCCCTGCGCTAGGTGCGACACCCAGGCCATGGGTCATTTTTGCCCAATTTTGCACCATTTGCTCTTTTCCTCCGGCATTCCTCATTCTGTTTGGTCCCTTAGCATAGTCCACCCCCCATTGCTTGGCAAATTTCGACGTTTGCTCGGGGGAATTGGCCCACGCTCAAGGACGGGGCCCTGCGGCTAGGTGACCGCCCAGGCCATGGGTCATTTTTGCCCGTTTTTGCAACCATTTGCTCATTCCGCTCCCGGGCATTCTCATTCTTTTTGGGTCCCTTAGCATATTCCACCCCCCCATTGCTCGGCAAATTTCGACGTTTGCTCGGGGGGAATTGCCCACGCTCAAGGACGGGGCCCTGCGGCTAGGTGAACCGCCCAGGCCATGGGTCATTTTTTGCCCGTTTTGCACCATTTGCTCATTCCGCTCCGGGCATTCTCATTCTTTTGGGTCCCTTAGCATATTCCACCCCCCATTGCTCGGCAAATTTCGACGTTTGCTCGAGGGGAATTGGCCCACGCTCAAAGGACGGGGCCCTGCGGCTAGGTGAACCGCCCAGGCCATGGGTCATTTTTGCCCGTTTTGCACCATTTGCTCATTTCCGCCCCGGGCATTCTCATTCTTTTGGGTCCCTTAGCATATTCCACCCCCCATTGCTCGGCAAATTTCGACGTTTGCTCGGGGGAATTGGCCCACGCTCAAGGACGGGGCCCTGCGGCTAGGTGAACCGCCCAGGCCATGGGTCATTTTTGCCCGTTTTGCACCATTTGCTCATTCCGCCCCGGGCATTCTCATTCTTTTGGGTCCCTTAGCATATTCCACCCCCCATTGCTCGGCAAATTTCGACGTTTGCTCAGGGGGAATTGGCCCACGCTCAAGGACGGGGCCCTGCGGCTAGGTGCAAGCGCCCAGGCCATGGGTCATTTTTGCCCGTTTTGCACCATTTGCTCATTCCGCTCCGGGAATTCTCATTCTTTTGGGTCCCTTAGCATATTCCACCCCCCATTGCTCGGCAAATTTCGACGTTTGCTCAGGGGAATTGGCCCACGCTTAAGGACGGGGCCCTGCGGCTAGGTGCAGACGCCCAGGCCATGGGTCATTTTTGCCCGTTTTGCACCATTTGCTCATTCCGCCCCGGGCATTCTCATTCTTTTGGGTCCCTTAGCATATTCCATCCCCCATTGCTCGGCAAATTTCGACGTTTGATCGGGGGAATTTGCCCACGCTCAAGGACGGGGCCCTGCGGCTAGGTGCAACGCCTAGGCCATGGGTCATTTTTGCCCGTTTTGTACCATTTGCTCATTCCTGCTTCCGGGCATTCTCATTCTTTTGGGTCCCTTAGCATATTCCACCCCCCATTGCTCGGCAAATTTCGACGTTTGCTCGGGGGAATTGGCCCACGCTTAAGGACGTGGCCCTGCGACTAGGTGCAACGCCCAGGCCATGGGTCATTTTTGCCCGTTTTGCACCATTTGCTCATTCCGCCCCGGGCATTCTCATTCTTTTTGGTCCCTTAGCATATTCCACCCCCCATTGCTCGGCAAATTTCGACGTTTGATTTGGGGGAATTGGCCCACGCTCAAGGACGGGGCCCTGCGGCTAGGGCGACACGCCTAGGCCATGGGTCATTTTTGCCCGTTTTGCAACCATTTGCTCATTCCGCCCCGGGCATTCTCATTCTTTTGGGTCCCTTAGCATATTCCACCCCCCATTGCTCGGCAAATTTCGACGTTTGCTCAGGGGAATTGGCCCACGCTCAAGGACGGGGCCCTGCGGCTAGTGCAGACGCCCAGGCCATGGGTCATTTTTGCCCGTTTTGCACATTTGCTCATTCCGCCTCGGGCATTCTCATTCTTTTTGGTCCCTTAGCATATTCCACCCCCCATTGCTCGGCAAATTTCGACGTTTGCTCGGGGGAATTGGCCCACGCTCAAGGACGGGGCCCTGCGGCTAGTGCGACCGCCCAGGCCATGGGTCATTTTTGCCCGTTTTGCACCATTTGCTCATTCCGCTCCGGGCATTCTCATTCTTTTGGGTCCCTTAGCATATTCCAACCCCCATTGCTCGGCAAATTTCGACGTTTGCTCGGGGGAATTGGCCCACGCTCAAGGACGGGGCCCTGCGGCTAGGCGAGACGCCCAGGCCATGGGTCATTTTTGCCCGTTTTGCACCATTTGCTCATTCCGCCCCGGGCATTCTCATTCTTTTTGGTCCCTTAGCATATTCCACCCCCCATTGCTCGGCAAATTTCGACGTTTGCTCGGGGGAATTGGCCCACGCTCAAGGACGGGGCCCTGCGGCTAGGTGAGCACGCCCAGGCCATGGGTCATTTTTGCCCGTTTTGCACCATTTGCTCATTCCGCTCCGGGCATTCTCATTCTTTTGGGTCCCTTAGCATATTCCACCCCCCATTGCTCGGCAAATTTCGACGTTTGCTCGGGGGAATTGGCCCACGCTCAAGGACGGGGCCCTGCGGCTAGGCGAGCCGCCCAGGCCATGGGTCATTTTTGCCCGTTTTGCACCATTTGCTCATTCCGCCCCGGGCATTCTCATTCTTTTGGGTCCCTTAGCATATTCCACCCCCCATTGCTCGGCAAATTTCGACGTTTGCTCGGGGGAATTGGCCCACGCTCAAGGACGGGGCCCTGCGGCTAGGCGAGCCGCCCAGGCCATGGGTCATTTTTGCCCGTTTTGCACCATTTGCTCATTCCGCCCCGGGCATTCTCATTCTTTTGGGTCCCTTAGCATATTCCACCCCCCATTGCTCGGCAAATTTCGACGTTTGCTCGGGGGAATTGGCCCACGCTCAAGGACGGGGCCCTGCGGCTAGGCGAGCCGCCCAGGCCATGGGTCATTTTTGCCCGTTTTGCACCATTTGCTCATTCCGCCCCGGGCATTCTCATTCTTTTGGGTCCCTTAGCATATTCCACCCCCCATTGCTCGGCAAATTTCGACGTTTGCTCGGGGGAATTGGCCCACGCTCAAGGACGGGGCCCTGCGGCTAGGCGAGCCGCCCAGGCCATGGGTCATTTTTGCCCGTTTTGCACCATTTGCTCATTCCGCCCCGGGCATTCTCATTCTTTTGGGTCCCTTAGCATATTCCACCCCCCATTGCTCGGCAAATTTCGACGTTTGCTCGGGGGAATTGGCCCACGCTCAAGGACGGGGCCCTGCGGCTAGGCGAGCCGCCCAGGCCATGGGTCATTTTTGCCCGTTTTGCACCATTTGCTCATTCCGCCCCGGGCATTCTCATTCTTTTCGGTCCCTTAGCATATTCCACCCCCCATTGCTCGGCAAATTTCGACGTTTGCTCGGGGGAATTGGCCCACGCTCAAGGACGGGGCCCTGCGGCTAGGCGAGCCGCCCAGGCCATGGGTCATTTTTGCCCGTTTTGCACCATTTGCTCATTCCGCCCCGGGCATTCTCATTCTTTTGGGTCCCTTAGCATATTCCACCCCCCATTGCTCGGCAAATTTCGACGTTTGCTCGGGGGAATTGGCCCACGCTCAAGGACGGGGCCCTGCGGCTAGGCGAGCCGCCCAGGCCATGGGTCATTTTTGCCCGTTTTGCACCATTTGCTCATTCCGCCCCGGGCATTCTCATTCTTTTGGGTCCCTTAGCATATTCCACCCCCCATTGCTCGGCAAATTTCGACGTTTGCTCGGGGGAATTGGCCCACGCTCAAGGACGGGGCCCTGCGGCTAGGCGAGCCGCCCAGGCCATGGGTCATTTTTGCCCGTTTTGCACCATTTGCTCATTCCGCCCCGGGCATTCTCATTCTTTTGGGTCCCTTAGCATATTCCACCCCCCATTGCTCGGCAAATTTCGACGTTTGCTCGGGGGAATTGGCCCACGCTCAAGGACGGGGCCCTGCGGCTAGGCGAGCCGCCCAGGCCATGGGTCATTTTTGCCCGTTTTGCACCATTTGCTCATTCCGCCCCGGGCATTCTCATTCTTTTGGGTCCCTTAGCATATTCCACCCCCCATTGCTCGGCAAATTTCGACGTTTGCTCGGGGGAATTGGCCCACGCTCAAGGACGGGGCCCTGCGGCTAGGCGAGCCGCCCAGGCCATGGGTCATTTTTGCCCGTTTTGCACCATTTGCTCATTCCGCCCCGGGCATTCTCATTCTTTTGGGTCCCTTAGCATATTCCACCCCCCATTGCTCGGCAAATTTCGACGTTTGCTCGGGGGAATTGGCCCACGCTCAAGGACGGGGCCCTGCGGCTAGGCGAGCCGCCCAGGCCATGGGTCATTTTTGCCCGTTTTGCACCATTTGCTCATTCCGCCCCGGGCATTCTCATTCTTTTGGGTCCCTTAGCATATTCCACCCCCCATTGCTCGGCAAATTTCGACGTTTGCTCGGGGGAATTGGCCCACGCTCAAGGACGGGGCCCTGCGGCTAGGCGAGCCGCCCAGGCCATGGGTCATTTTTGCCCGTTTTGCACCATTTGCTCATTCCGCCCCGGGCATTCTCATTCTTTTGGGTCCCTTAGCATATTCCACCCCCCATTGCTCGGCAAATTTCGACGTTTGCTCGGGGGAATTGGCCCACGCTCAAGGACGGGGCCCTGCGGCTAGGCGAGCCGCCCAGGCCATGGGTCATTTTTGCCCGTTTTGCACCATTTGCTCATTCCGCCCCGGGCATTCTCATTCTTTTGGGTCCCTTAGCATATTCCACCCCCCATTGCTCGGCAAATTTCGACGTTTGCTCGGGGGAATTGGCCCACGCTCAAGGACGGGGCCCTGCGGCTAGGCGAGCCGCCCAGGCCATGGGTCATTTTTGCCCGTTTTGCACCATTTGCTCATTCCGCCCCGGGCATTCTCATTCTTTTGGGTCCCTTAGCATATTCCACCCCCCATTGCTCGGCAAATTTCGACGTTTGCTCGGGGGAATTGGCCCACGCTCAAGGACGGGGCCCTGCGGCTAGGCGAGCCGCCCAGGCCATGGGTCATTTTTGCCCGTTTTGCACCATTTGCTCATTCCGCCCCGGGCATTCTCATTCTTTTGGGTCCCTTAGCATATTCCACCCCCCATTGCTCGGCAAATTTCGACGTTTGCTCGGGGGAATTGGCCCACGCTCAAGGACGGGGCCCTGCGGCTAGGCGAGCCGCCCAGGCCATGGGTCATTTTTGCCCGTTTTGCACCATTTGCTCATTCCGCCCCGGGCATTCTCATTCTTTTGGGTCCCTTAGCATATTCCACCCCCCATTGCTCGGCAAATTTCGACGTTTGCTCGGGGGAATTGGCCCACGCTCAAGGACGGGGCCCTGCGGCTAGGCGAGCCGCCCAGGCCATGGGTCATTTTTGCCCGTTTTGCACCATTTGCTCATTCCGCCCCGGGCATTCTCATTCTTTTGGGTCCCTTAGCATATTCCACCCCCCATTGCTCGGCAAATTTCGACGTTTGCTCGGGGGAATTGGCCCACGCTCAAGGACGGGGCCCTGCGGCTAGGCGAGCCGCCCAGGCCATGGGTCATTTTTGCCCGTTTTGCACCATTTGCTCATTCCGCCCCGGGCATTCTCATTCTTTTGGGTCCCTTAGCATATTCCACCCCCCATTGCTCGGCAAATTTCGACGTTTGCTCGGGGGAATTGGCCCACGCTCAAGGACGGGGCCCTGCGGCTAGGCGAGCCGCCCAGGCCATGGGTCATTTTTGCCCGTTTTGCACCATTTGCTCATTCCGCCCCGGGCATTCTCATTCTTTTGGGTCCCTTAGCATATTCCACCCCCCATTGCTCGGCAAATTTCGACGTTTGCTCGGGGGAATTGGCCCACGCTCAAGGACGGGGCCCTGCGGCTAGGCGAGCCGCCCAGGCCATGGGTCATTTTTGCCCGTTTTGCACCATTTGCTCATTCCGCCCCGGGCATTCTCATTCTTTTGGGTCCCTTAGCATATTCCACCCCCCATTGCTCGGCAAATTTCGACGTTTGCTCGGGGGAATTGGCCCACGCTCAAGGACGGGGCCCTGCGGCTAGGCGAGCCGCCCAGGCCATGGGTCATTTTTGCCCGTTTTGCACCATTTGCTCATTCCGCCCCGGGCATTCTCATTCTTTTGGGTCCCTTAGCATATTCCACCCCCCATTGCTCGGCAAATTTCGACGTTTGCTCGGGGGAATTGGCCCACGCTCAAGGACGGGGCCCTGCGGCTAGGCGAGCCGCCCAGGCCATGGGTCATTTTTGCCCGTTTTGCACCATTTGCTCATTCCGCCCCGGGCATTCTCATTCTTTTGGGTCCCTTAGCATATTCCACCCCCCATTGCTCGGCAAATTTCGACGTTTGCTCGGGGGAATTGGCCCACGCTCAAGGACGGGGCCCTGCGGCTAGGCGAGCCGCCCAGGCCATGGGTCATTTTTGCCCGTTTTGCACCATTTGCTCATTCCGCCCCGGGCATTCTCATTCTTTTGGGTCCCTTAGCATATTCCACCCCCCATTGCTCGGCAAATTTCGACGTTTGCTCGGGGGAATTGGCCCACGCTCAAGGACGGGGCCCTGCGGCTAGGCGAGCCGCCCAGGCCATGGGTCATTTTTGCCCGTTTTGCACCATTTGCTCATTCCGCCCCGGGCATTCTCATTCTTTTGGTCCCTTAGCATATTCCACCCCCCATTGCTCGGCAAATTTCGACGTTTGCTCGGGGGAATTGGCCCACGCTCAAGGACGGGGCCCTGCGGCTAGGCGAGCCGCCCAGGCCATGGGTCATTTTTGCCCGTTTTGCACCATTTGCTCATTCCGCCCCGGGCATTCTCATTCTTTTGGGTCCCTTAGCATATTCCACCCCCCATTGCTCGGCAAATTTCGACGTTTGCTCGGGGGAATTGGCCCACGCTCAAGGACGGGGCCCTGCGGCTAGGCGAGCCGCCCAGGCCATGGGTCATTTTTGCCCGTTTTGCACCATTTGCTCATTCCGCCCCGGGCATTCTCATTCTTTTGGGTCCCTTAGCATATTCCACCCCCCATTGCTCGGCAAATTTCGACGTTTGCTCGGGGGAATTGGCCCACGCTCAAGGACGGGGCCCTGCGGCTAGGCGAGCCGCCCAGGCCATGGGTCATTTTTGCCCGTTTTGCACCATTTGCTCATTCCGCCCCGGGCATTCTCATTCTTTTGGGTCCCTTAGCATATTCCACCCCCCATTGCTCGGCAAATTTCGACGTTTGCTCGGGGGAATTGGCCCACGCTCAAGGACGGGGCCCTGCGGCTAGGCGAGCCGCCCAGGCCATGGGTCATTTTTGCCCGTTTTGCACCATTTGCTCATTCCGCCCCGGGCATTCTCATTCTTTTGGGTCCCTTAGCATATTCCACCCCCCATTGCTCGGCAAATTTCGACGTTTGCTCGGGGGAATTGGCCCACGCTCAAGGACGGGGCCCTGCGGCTAGGCGAGCCGCCCAGGCCATGGGTCATTTTTGCCCGTTTTGCACCATTTGCTCATTCCGCCCCGGGCATTCTCATTCTTTTGGGTCCCTTAGCATATTCCACCCCCCATTGCTCGGCAAATTTCGACGTTTGCTCGGGGGAATTGGCCCACGCTCAAGGACGGGGCCCTGCGGCTAGGCGAGCCGCCCAGGCCATGGGTCATTTTTGCCCGTTTTGCACCATTTGCTCATTCCGCCCCGGGCATTCTCATTCTTTTGGGTCCCTTAGCATATTCCACCCCCCATTGCTCGGCAAATTTCGACGTTTGCTCGGGGGAATTGGCCCACGCTCAAGGACGGGGCCCTGCGGCTAGGCGAGCCGCCCAGGCCATGGGTCATTTTTGCCCGTTTTGCACCATTTGCTCATTCCGCCCCGGGCATTCTCATTCTTTTGGGTCCCTTAGCATATTCCACCCCCCATTGCTCGGCAAATTTCGACGTTTGCTCGGGGGAATTGGCCCACGCTCAAGGACGGGGCCCTGCGGCTAGGCGAGCCGCCCAGGCCATGGGTCATTTTTGCCCGTTTTGCACCATTTGCTCATTCCGCCCCGGGCATTCTCATTCTTTTGGGTCCCTTAGCATATTCCACCCCCCATTGCTCGGCAAATTTCGACGTTTGCTCGGGGGAATTGGCCCACGCTCAAGGACGGGGCCCTGCGGCTAGGCGAGCCGCCCAGGCCATGGGTCATTTTTGCCCGTTTTGCACCATTTGCTCATTCCGCCCCGGGCATTCTCATTCTTTTGGGTCCCTTAGCATATTCCACCCCCCATTGCTCGGCAAATTTCGACGTTTGCTCGGGGGAATTGGCCCACGCTCAAGGACGGGGCCCTGCGGCTAGGCGAGCCGCCCAGGCCATGGGTCATTTTTGCCCGTTTTGCACCATTTGCTCATTCCGCCCCGGGCATTCTCATTCTTTTGGGTCCCTTAGCATATTCCACCCCCCATTGCTCGGCAAATTTCGACGTTTGCTCGGGGGAATTGGCCCACGCTCAAGGACGGGGCCCTGCGGCTAGGCGAGCCGCCCAGGCCATGGGTCATTTTTGCCCGTTTTGCACCATTTGCTCATTCCGCCCCGGGCATTCTCATTCTTTTGGGTCCCTTAGCATATTCCACCCCCCATTGCTCGGCAAATTTCGACGTTTGCTCGGGGGAATTGGCCCACGCTCAAGGACGGGGCCCTGCGGCTAGGCGAGCCGCCCAGGCCATGGGTCATTTTTGCCCGTTTTGCACCATTTGCTCATTCCGCCCCGGGCATTCTCATTCTTTTGGGTCCCTTAGCATATTCCACCCCCCATTGCTCGGCAAATTTCGACGTTTGCTCGGGGGAATTGGCCCACGCTCAAGGACGGGGCCCTGCGGCTAGGCGAGCCGCCCAGGCCATGGGTCATTTTTGCCCGTTTTGCACCATTTGCTCATTCCGCCCCGGGCATTCTCATTCTTTTGGGTCCCTTAGCATATTCCACCCCCCATTGCTCGGCAAATTTCGACGTTTGCTCGGGGGAATTGGCCCACGCTCAAGGACGGGGCCCTGCGGCTAGGCGAGCCGCCCAGGCCATGGGTCATTTTTGCCCGTTTTGCACCATTTGCTCATTCCGCCCCGGGCATTCTCATTCTTTTGGGTCCCTTAGCATATTCCACCCCCCATTGCTCGGCAAATTTCGACGTTTGCTCGGGGGAATTGGCCCACGCTCAAGGACGGGGCCCTGCGGCTAGGCGAGCCGCCCAGGCCATGGGTCATTTTTGCCCGTTTTGCACCATTTGCTCATTCCGCCCCGGGCATTCTCATTCTTTTGGGTCCCTTAGCATATTCCACCCCCCATTGCTCGGCAAATTTCGACGTTTGCTCGGGGGAATTGGCCCACGCTCAAGGACGGGGCCCTGCGGCTAGGCGAGCCGCCCAGGCCATGGGTCATTTTTGCCCGTTTTGCACCATTTGCTCATTCCGCCCCGGGCATTCTCATTCTTTTGGGTCCCTTAGCATATTCCACCCCCCATTGCTCGGCAAATTTCGACGTTTGCTCGGGGGAATTGGCCCACGCTCAAGGACGGGGCCCTGCGGCTAGGCGAGCCGCCCAGGCCATGGGTCATTTTTGCCCGTTTTGCACCATTTGCTCATTCCGCCCCGGGCATTCTCATTCTTTTGGGTCCCTTAGCATATTCCACCCCCCATTGCTCGGCAAATTTCGACGTTTGCTCGGGGGAATTGGCCCACGCTCAAGGACGGGGCCCTGCGGCTAGGCGAACCGCCCAGGCCATGGGTCATTTTTGCCCGTTTTGCACCATTTGCTCATTCCGCCCCGGGCATTCTCATTCTTTTGGGTCCCTTAGCATATTCCACCCCCCATTGCTCGGCAAATTTCGACGTTTGCTCGGGGGAATTGGCCCACGCTCAAGGACGGGGCCCTGCGGCTAGGCGAACCGCCCAGGCCATGGGTCATTTTTGCCCGTTTTGCACCATTTGCTCATTCCGCTCCGGGCATTCTCATTCTTTTGGGTCCCTTAGCATATTCCACCCCCCATTGCTCGGCAAATTTCGACGTTTGCTCGGGGGAATTGGCCCACGCTCAAGGACGGGGCCCTGCGGCTAGGTGAACCGCCCAGGCCATGGGTCATTTTTGCCCGTTTTGCACCATTTGCTCATTCCGCTCCGGGCATTCTCATTCTTTTGGGTCCCTTAGCATATTCCACCCCCCATTGCTCGGCAAATTTCGACGTTTGCTCGGGGGAATTGGCCCACGCTCAAGGACGGGGCCCTGCGGCTAGGCGAGCCGCCCAGGCCATGGGTCATTTTTGCCCGTTTTGCACCATTTGCTCATTCCGCCCCGGGCATTCTCATTCTTTTGGGTCCCTTAGCATATTCCACCCCCCATTGCTCGGCAAATTTCGACGTTTGCTCGGGGGAATTGGCCCACGCTCAAGGACGGGGCCCTGCGGCTAGGCGAGCCGCCCAGGCCATGGGTCATTTTTGCCCGTTTTGCACCATTTGCTCATTCCGCCCCGGGCATTCTCATTCTTTTGGGTCCCTTAGCATATTCCACCCCCCATTGCTCGGCAAATTTCGACGTTTGCTCGGGGGAATTGGCCCACGCTCAAGGACGGGGCCCTGCGGCTAGGCGAGCCGCCCAGGCCATGGGTCATTTTTGCCCGTTTTGCACCATTTGCTCATTCCGCCCCGGGCATTCTCATTCTTTTGGGTCCCTTAGCATATTCCACCCCCCATTGCTCGGCAAATTTCGACGTTTGCTCGGGGGAATTGGCCCACGCTCAAGGACGGGGCCCTGCGGCTAGGCGAGCCGCCCAGGCCATGGGTCATTTTTGCCCGTTTTGCACCATTTGCTCATTCCGCCCCGGGCATTCTCATTCTTTTGGGTCCCTTAGCATATTCCACCCCCCATTGCTCGGCAAATTTCGACGTTTGCTCGGGGGAATTGGCCCACGCTCAAGGACGGGGCCCTGCGGCTAGGCGAGCCGCCCAGGCCATGGGTCATTTTTGCCCGTTTTGCACCATTTGCTCATTCCGCCCCGGGCATTCTCATTCTTTTGGGTCCCTTAGCATATTCCACCCCCCATTGCTCGGCAAATTTCGACGTTTGCTCGGGGGAATTGGCCCACGCTCAAGGACGGGGCCCTGCGGCTAGGCGAGCCGCCCAGGCCATGGGTCATTTTTGCCCGTTTTGCACCATTTGCTCATTCCGCCCCGGGCATTCTCATTCTTTTGGGTCCCTTAGCATATTCCACCCCCCATTGCTCGGCAAATTTCGACGTTTGCTCGGGGGAATTGGCCCACGCTCAAGGACGGGGCCCTGCGGCTAGGCGAGCCGCCCAGGCCATGGGTCATTTTTGCCCGTTTTGCACCATTTGCTCATTCCGCCCCGGGCATTCTCATTCTTTTGGGTCCCTTAGCATATTCCACCCCCCATTGCTCGGCAAATTTCGACGTTTGCTCGGGGGAATTGGCCCACGCTCAAGGACGGGGCCCTGCGGCTAGGCGAGCCGCCCAGGCCATGGGTCATTTTTGCCCGTTTTGCACCATTTGCTCATTCCGCCCCGGGCATTCTCATTCTTTTGGGTCCCTTAGCATATTCCACCCCCCATTGCTCGGCAAATTTCGACGTTTGCTCGGGGGAATTGGCCCACGCTCAAGGACGGGGCCCTGCGGCTAGGCGAGCCGCCCAGGCCATGGGTCATTTTTGCCCGTTTTGCACCATTTGCTCATTCCGCCCCGGGCATTCTCATTCTTTTGGGTCCCTTAGCATATTCCACCCCCCATTGCTCGGCAAATTTCGACGTTTGCTCGGGGGAATTGGCCCACGCTCAAGGACGGGGCCCTGCGGCTAGGCGAGCCGCCCAGGCCATGGGTCATTTTTGCCCGTTTTGCACCATTTGCTCATTCCGCCCCGGGCATTCTCATTCTTTTGGGTCCCTTAGCATATTCCACCCCCCATTGCTCGGCAAATTTCGACGTTTGCTCGGGGGAATTGGCCCACGCTCAAGGACGGGGCCCTGCGGCTAGGCGAGCCGCCCAGGCCATGGGTCATTTTTGCCCGTTTTGCACCATTTGCTCATTCCGCCCCGGGCATTCTCATTCTTTTGGGTCCCTTAGCATATTCCACCCCCCATTGCTCGGCAAATTTCGACGTTTGCTCGGGGGAATTGGCCCACGCTCAAGGACGGGGCCCTGCGGCTAGGCGAGCCGCCCAGGCCATGGGTCATTTTTGCCCGTTTTGCACCATTTGCTCATTCCGCCCCGGGCATTCTCATTCTTTTGGGTCCCTTAGCATATTCCACCCCCCATTGCTCGGCAAATTTCGACGTTTGCTCGGGGGAATTGGCCCACGCTCAAGGACGGGGCCCTGCGGCTAGGCGAGCCGCCCAGGCCATGGGTCATTTTTGCCCGTTTTGCACCATTTGCTCATTCCGCCCCGGGCATTCTCATTCTTTTGGGTCCCTTAGCATATTCCACCCCCCATTGCTCGGCAAATTTCGACGTTTGCTCGGGGGAATTGGCCCACGCTCAAGGACGGGGCCCTGCGGCTAGGCGAGCCGCCCAGGCCATGGGTCATTTTTGCCCGTTTTGCACCATTTGCTCATTCCGCCCCGGGCATTCTCATTCTTTTGGGTCCCTTAGCATATTCCACCCCCCATTGCTCGGCAAATTTCGACGTTTGCTCGGGGGAATTGGCCCACGCTCAAGGACGGGGCCCTGCGGCTAGGCGAGCCGCCCAGGCCATGGGTCATTTTTGCCCGTTTTGCACCATTTGCTCATTCCGCCCCGGGCATTCTCATTCTTTTGGGTCCCTTAGCATATTCCACCCCCCATTGCTCGGCAAATTTCGACGTTTGCTCGGGGGAATTGGCCCACGCTCAAGGACGGGGCCCTGCGGCTAGGCGAGCCGCCCAGGCCATGGGTCATTTTTGCCCGTTTTGCACCATTTGCTCATTCCGCCCCGGGCATTCTCATTCTTTTGGGTCCCTTAGCATATTCCACCCCCCATTGCTCGGCAAATTTCGACGTTTGCTCGGGGGAATTGGCCCACGCTCAAGGACGGGGCCCTGCGGCTAGGCGAGCCGCCCAGGCCATGGGTCATTTTTGCCCGTTTTGCACCATTTGCTCATTCCGCCCCGGGCATTCTCATTCTTTTGGGTCCCTTAGCATATTCCACCCCCCATTGCTCGGCAAATTTCGACGTTTGCTCGGGGGAATTGGCCCACGCTCAAGGACGGGGCCCTGCGGCTAGGTGAGCCGCCCAGGCCATGGGTCATTTTTGCCCGTTTTGCACCATTTGCTCATTCCGCCCCGGGCATTCTCATTCTTTTGGGTCCCTTAGCATATTCCACCCCCCATTGCTCGGCAAATTTCGACGTTTGCTCGGGGGAATTGGCCCACGCTCAAGGACGGGGCCCTGCGGCTAGGTGAACCGCCCAGGCCATGGGTCATTTTTGCCCGTTTTGCACCATTTGCTCATTCCGCCCCGGGCATTCTCATTCTTTTGGGTCCCTTAGCATATTCCACCCCCCATTGCTCGGCAAATTTCGACGTTTGCTCGGGGGAATTGGCCCACGCTCAAGGACGGGGCCCTGCGGCTAGGCGAGCCGCCCAGGCCATGGGTCATTTTTGCCCGTTTTGCACCATTTGCTCATTCCGCCCCGGGCATTCTCATTCTTTTGGGTCCCTTAGCATATTCCACCCCCCATTGCTCGGCAAATTTCGACGTTTGCTCGGGGGAATTGGCCCACGCTCAAGGACGGGGCCCTGCGGCTAGGCGAGCCGCCCAGGCCATGGGTCATTTTTGCCCGTTTTGCACCATTTGCTCATTCCGCCCCGGGCATTCTCATTCTTTTGGGTCCCTTAGCATATTCCACCCCCCATTGCTCGGCAAATTTCGACGTTTGCTCGGGGGAATTGGCCCACGCTCAAGGACGGGGCCCTGCGGCTAGGCGAGCCGCCCAGGCCATGGGTCATTTTTGCCCGTTTTGCACCATTTGCTCATTCCGCCCCGGGCATTCTCATTCTTTTGGGTCCCTTAGCATATTCCACCCCCCATTGCTCGGCAAATTTCGACGTTTGCTCGGGGGAATTGGCCCACGCTCAAGGACGGGGCCCTGCGGCTAGGCGAGCCGCCCAGGCCATGGGTCATTTTTGCCCGTTTTGCACCATTTGCTCATTCCGCCCCGGGCATTCTCATTCTTTTGGGTCCCTTAGCATATTCCACCCCCCATTGCTCGGCAAATTTCGACGTTTGCTCGGGGGAATTGGCCCACGCTCAAGGACGGGGCCCTGCGGCTAGGCGAGCCGCCCAGGCCATGGGTCATTTTTGCCCGTTTTGCACCATTTGCTCATTCCGCCCCGGGCATTCTCATTCTTTTGGGTCCCTTAGCATATTCCACCCCCCATTGCTCGGCAAATTTCGACGTTTGCTCGGGGGAATTGGCCCACGCTCAAGGACGGGGCCCTGCGGCTAGGCGAACCGCCCAGGCCATGGGTCATTTTTGCCCGTTTTGCACCATTTGCTCATTCCGCCCCGGGCATTCTCATTCTTTTGGGTCCCTTAGCATATTCCACCCCCCATTGCTCGGCAAATTTCGACGTTTGCTCGGGGGAATTGGCCCACGCTCAAGGACGGGGCCCTGCGGCTAGGTGAACCGCCCAGGCCATGGGTCATTTTTGCCCGTTTTGCACCATTTGCTCATTCCGCCCCGGGCATTCTCATTCTTTTGGGTCCCTTAGCATATTCCACCCCCCATTGCTCGGCAAATTTCGACGTTTGCTCGGGGGAATTGGCCCACGCTCAAGGACGGGGCCCTGCGGCTAGGCGAGCCGCCCAGGCCATGGGTCATTTTTGCCCGTTTTGCACCATTTGCTCATTCCGCCCCGGGCATTCTCATTCTTTTGGGTCCCTTAGCATATTCCACCCCCCATTGCTCGGCAAATTTCGACGTTTGCTCGGGGGAATTGGCCCACGCTCAAGGACGGGGCCCTGCGGCTAGGCGAGCCGCCCAGGCCATGGGTCATTTTTGCCCGTTTTGCACCATTTGCTCATTCCGCCCCGGGCATTCTCATTCTTTTGGGTCCCTTAGCATATTCCACCCCCCATTGCTCGGCAAATTTCGACGTTTGCTCGGGGGAATTGGCCCACGCTCAAGGACGGGGCCCTGCGGCTAGGCGAGCCGCCCAGGCCATGGGTCATTTTTGCCCGTTTTGCACCATTTGCTCATTCCGCCCCGGGCATTCTCATTCTTTTGGGTCCCTTAGCATATTCCACCCCCCATTGCTCGGCAAATTTCGACGTTTGCTCGGGGGAATTGGCCCACGCTCAAGGACGGGGCCCTGCGGCTAGGTGAGCCGCCCAGGCCATGGGTCATTTTTGCCCGTTTTGCACCATTTGCTCATTCCGCCCCGGGCATTCTCATTCTTTTGGGTCCCTTAGCATATTCCACCCCCCATTGCTCGGCAAATTTCGACGTTTGCTCGGGGGAATTGGCCCACGCTCAAGGACGGGGCCCTGCGGCTAGGCGAACCGCCCAGGCCATGGGTCATTTTTGCCCGTTTTGCACCATTTGCTCATTCCGCCCCGGGCATTCTCATTCTTTTGGGTCCCTTAGCATATTCCACCCCCCATTGCTCGGCAAATTTCGACGTTTGCTCGGGGGAATTGGCCCACGCTCAAGGACGGGGCCCTGCGGCTAGGTGAAACGCCCAGGCCATGGGTCATTTTTGCCCGTTTTGCACCATTTGCTCATTCCGCCCCGGGCATTCTCATTCTTTTGGGTCCCTTAGCATATTCCACCCCCCATTGCTCGGCAAATTTCGACGTTTGCTCGGGGGAATTGGCCCACGCTCAAGGACGGGGCCCTGCGGCTAGGTGAAGCCGCCCAGGCCATGGGTCATTTTTGCCCGTTTTGCACCATTTGCTCATTCCGCCCCGGGCATTCTCATTCTTTTGGGTCCCTTAGCATATTCCACCCCCCATTGCTCGGCAAATTTCGACGTTTGCTCGGGGGAATTGGCCCACGCTCAAGGACGGGGCCCTGCGGCTAGGCTGAACCGCCCAGGCCATGGGTCATTTTTGCCCGTTTTGCACCATTTGCTCATTCCGCCCCGGGCATTCTCATTCTTTTGGGTCCCTTAGCATATTCCACCCCCCATTGCTCGGCAAATTTCGACGTTTGCTCGGGGGAATTGGCCCACGCTCAAGGACGGGGCCCTGCGGCTAGGTGCAAGCCGCCCAGGCCATGGGTCATTTTTGCCCGTTTTGCACCATTTGCTCATTCCGCCCCGGGCATTCTCATTCTTTTGGGTCCCTTAGCATATTCCACCCCCCATTGCTCGGCAAATTTCGACGTTTGCTCGGGGGAATTGGCCCACGCTCAAGGACGGGGCCCTGCGGCTAGGCGAGCCGCCCAGGCCATGGGTCATTTTTGCCCGTTTTGCACCATTTGCTCATTCCGCCCCGGGCATTCTCATTCTTTTGGGTCCCTTAGCATATTCCACCCCCCATTGCTCGGCAAATTTCGACGTTTGCTCGGGGGAATTGGCCCACGCTCAAGGACGGGGCCCTGCGGCTAGGCGAGCCGCCCAGGCCATGGGTCATTTTTGCCCGTTTTGCACCATTTGCTCATTCCGCCCCGGGCATTCTCATTCTTTTGGGTCCCTTAGCATATTCCACCCCCCATTGCTCGGCAAATTTCGACGTTTGCTCGGGGGAATTGGCCCACGCTCAAGGACGGGGCCCTGCGGCTAGGCGAAGCCGCCCAGGCCATGGGTCATTTTTGCCCGTTTTGCACCATTTGCTCATTCCGCCCCGGGCATTCTCATTCTTTTGGGTCCCTTAGCATATTCCACCCCCCATTGCTCGGCAAATTTCGACGTTTGCTCGGGGGAATTGGCCCACGCTCAAGGACGGGGCCCTGCGGCTAGGCGAGCCGCCCAGGCCATGGGTCATTTTTGCCCGTTTTGCACCATTTGCTCATTCCGCCCCGGGCATTCTCATTCTTTTGGGTCCCTTAGCATATTCCACCCCCCATTGCTCGGCAAATTTCGACGTTTGCTCGGGGGAATTGGCCCACGCTCAAGGACGGGGCCCTGCGGCTAGGCGAGCCGCCCAGGCCATGGGTCATTTTTGCCCGTTTTGCACCATTTGCTCATTCCGCCCCGGGCATTCTCATTCTTTTGGGTCCCTTAGCATATTCCACCCCCCATTGCTCGGCAAATTTCGACGTTTGCTCGGGGGAATTGGCCCACGCTCAAGGACGGGGCCCTGCGGCTAGGTGAACCGCCCAGGCCATGGGTCATTTTTGCCCGTTTTGCACCATTTGCTCATTCCGCCCCGGGCATTCTCATTCTTTTGGGTCCCTTAGCATATTCCACCCCCCATTGCTCGGCAAATTTCGACGTTTGCTCGGGGGAATTGGCCCAACGCTCAAGGACGGGGCCCTGCGGCTAGGTGAACCGCCCAGGCCATGGGTCATTTTTGCCCGTTTTGCACCATTTGCTCATTCCGCCCCGGGCATTCTCATTCTTTTGGGTCCCTTAGCATATTCCACCCCCCATTGCTCGGCAAATTTCGACGTTTGCTCGGGGGAATTGGCCCACGCTCAAGGACGGGGCCCTGCGGCTAGGTGAACCGCCCAGGCCATGGGTCATTTTTGCCCGTTTTGCACCATTTGCTCATTCCGCCCCGGGCATTCTCATTCTTTTGGGTCCCTTAGCATATTCCACCCCCCATTGCTCGGCAAATTTCGACGTTTGCTCGGGGGAATTGGCCCACGCTCAAGGACGGGGCCCTGCGGCTAGGCGAGCCGCCCAGGCCATGGGTCATTTTTGCCCGTTTTGCACCATTTGCTCATTCCGCCCCGGGCATTCTCATTCTTTTGGGTCCCTTAGCATATTCCACCCCCCATTGCTCGGCAAATTTCGACGTTTGCTCGGGGGAATTGGCCCACGCTCAAGGACGGGGCCCTGCGGCTAGGCGAGCCGCCCAGGCCATGGGTCATTTTTGCCCGTTTTGCACCATTTGCTCATTCCGCCCCGGGCATTCTCATTCTTTTGGGTCCCTTAGCATATTCCACCCCCCATTGCTCGGCAAATTTCGACGTTTGCTCGGGGGAATTGGCCCACGCTCAAGGACGGGGCCCTGCGGCTAGGCGAGCCGCCCAGGCCATGGGTCATTTTTGCCCGTTTTGCACCATTTGCTCATTCCGCCCGGGCATTCTCATTCTTTTGGGTCCCTTAGCATATTCCACCCCCCATTGCTCGGCAAATTTCGACGTTTGCTCGGGGGAATTGGCCCACGCTCAAGGACGGGGCCCTGCGGCTAGGCGAGCCGCCCAGGCCATGGGTCATTTTTGCCCGTTTTGCACCATTTGCTCATTCCGCCCCGGGCATTCTCATTCTTTTGGTCCCTTAGCATATTCCACCCCCCATTGCTCGGCAAATTTCGACGTTTGCTCGGGGGAATTGGCCCACGCTCAAGGACGGGGCCCTGCGGCTAGGCGAGCCGCCCAGGCCATGGGTCATTTTTGCCCGTTTTGCACCATTTGCTCATTCCGCCCCGGGCATTCTCATTCTTTTGGGTCCCTTAGCATATTCCACCCCCCATTGCTCGGCAAATTTCGACGTTTGCTCGGGGGAATTGGCCCACGCTCAAGGACGGGGCCCTGCGGCTAGGCGAGCCGCCCAGGCCATGGGTCATTTTTGCCCGTTTTGCACCATTTGCTCATTCCGCCCCGGGCATTCTCATTCTTTTCGGTCCCTTAGCATATTCCACCCCCCATTGCTCGGCAAATTTCGACGTTTGCTCGGGGGAATTGGCCCACGCTCAAGGACGGGGCCCTGCGGCTAGGCGAAGCCGCCCAGGCCATGGGTCATTTTTGCCCGTTTTGCACCATTTGCTCATTCCGCCCCGGGCATTCTCATTCTTTTGGGTCCCTTAGCATATTCCACCCCCCATTGCTCGGCAAATTTCGACGTTTGCTCGGGGGAATTGGCCCACGCTCAAGGACGGGGCCCTGCGGCTAGGCTGAACCGCCCAGGCCATGGGTCATTTTTGCCCGTTTTGCACCATTTGCTCATTCCGCCCCGGGCATTCT
Source organism: Amaranthus palmeri (assembly GCA_019776075.1). NCBI lineage: Eukaryota > Viridiplantae > Streptophyta > Magnoliopsida > Caryophyllales > Amaranthaceae > Amaranthus > Amaranthus palmeri. Next base: position 1,189 of record JAAKBH010001374.1, on the reverse strand, counting down.
CATTCTTTTGGGTCCCTTAGCATATTCCACCCCCCATTGCTCGGCAAATTTCGACGTTTGCTCGGGGGAATTGGCCCACGCTCAAGGACGGGGCCCTGCGGCTAGGCGAACCGCCCAGGCCATGGGTCATTTTTGCCCGTTTTGCACCATTTGCTCATTCCGCCCCGGGCATTCTCATTCTTTTGGGTCCCTTAGCATATTCCACCCCCCATTGCTCGGCAAATTTCGACGTTTGCTCGGGGGAATTGGCCCACGCTCAAGGACGGGGCCCTGCGGCTAGGCGAGCCGCCCAGGCCATGGGTCATTTTTGCCCGTTTTGCACCATTTGCTCATTCCGCCCCGGGCATTCTCATTCTTTTGGGTCCCTTAGCATATTCCACCCCCCATTGCTCGGCAAATTTCGACGTTTGCTCGGGGAATTGGCCCACGCTCAAGGACGGGGCCCTGCGGCTAGGCGAACCGCCCAGGCCATGGGTCATTTTTGCCCGTTTTGCACCATTTGCTCATTCCGCTCCGGGCATTCTCATTCTTTTGGGTCCCTTAGCATATTCCACCCCCCATTGCTCGGCAAATTTCGACGTTTGCTCGGGGGGAATTGGCCCACGCTCAAGGACGGGGCCCTGCGGCTAGGCGAGCCGCCCAGGCCATGGGTCATTTTTGCCCGTTTTGCACCATTTGCTCATTCCGCCCCGGGCATTCTCATTCTTTTGGGTCCCTTAGAATATTCCACCCCCCTTGGCTCGGCCAAATTCGACGTGCTCTAGGGGGAATTGGCTCCCTCTGCCAAGGGGACGGGGGGCCCTGCGGCAGGTGCACCGCCCTGGCCAGGGTCATTCTGCCCGTTTTGCACACTTTTCTTCATTCCGCTCCGGGCATTCTTCAATCTTTTTGTTTCACTTAGCGTATTCACCCCCCATTGCGCTCGGCCAAATTGCGACGTTGCTCGGGGGAATTGGCCCGCTCAAAGGACGGGCCCCTGCGGCTCGGTGCAACGGCCCAGGCCATGGGTCATTTTGACCCCCGTTTGCAACCATTTGCTCATTCTGCTCCGGGCATTCTCATTCTTTGGGTCCCTTAGCATATCCACCCCATTGCTCGGCAACTTTCGACCGTTTCTCGGGGGGGAATTGTCCCACGCCGCTAAGGACGTGGCCCTGCGACTCGGTTGCAACGCAGGCCATGGGTCATT
>JAAKBH010001373.1:0-20423 GCA_019776075.1 Amaranthus palmeri | reverse complement strand
CATAGGCCTTACCTATAGAAAAGGTGCCCCCATTGGTGATCTTCTCCCAACCCCCTAACTGCTCAAGTAAACTGCGCTGCTTGATAATCTTTTTGAAACTCCATGAAGCATGAATGGAAGGAATGATATCATTGATTCTACAGTTTTTGAGGTAGTAACTATGAATCCATTTCACCCACAAATTATCCTTCATCTGAGCCAGGTTCCAAAGATGCTTGAGGAGAGCGACCCTGTTCCAAATGTACATGTCCCTAATGTTGAGGCCTCCCTTAGCATAAGGCAAGCACATTTGATTCCAAGAGACTGCGGCTTTCCTAGAGATACCCTCTTTGCCCGACCAAATGTATGACCTACAGATGTTTTCAACCATTTTGAGAAGCTTCTTAGGGAGACAGAAAATCTGGGCCCAAAAATTAAGCATACCCCCAACGACGCTACGGACCAGCTGAATGCGACCAGCATAAGAGAGAAGACGAGAAGACCAGTAGCTAATTCTACCAACAATCTTATCTACTAGGGGTCTACAGTCCCGCGAGTTCAGCTTCTTAGAGTGGAGGGGAACCCCCAAATATCTGAAAGGAAAGGTGCCTTCCTCCATTGAGAGGAAAAGTAAGATCTGCTCTTTACTTAGATTATCGACCCCTGCAAGGTAGGCATTGCTCTTGTTGGTGTTAGCTTCCAGACCCGAAGCCTTGGAGAATCTATGAAATGTGCACATCATACTATTGACTGAGGACAGATCAGCTCTGCAGAACATGAGGAGGTCATCTGCAAACAAGAGGTGCGTAATGTTGGCACGCTTACACCTGGGGTGGAAATGAAAGGCCTTTGACTCACTTTGTTTGTGCATAAGCCTGGATAAATACTCCATCGCAATGGCGAACAAATATGGGGAGATCGGATCCCCTTGCCTTAATCCCTTCTTGGCTTCAAAACGGTTTCATCGGGGTGCCGTTGACTAGGATGGAAAAGGAAACAGTGGAGACACAAGATCTGACCCAATCGACGAACCTAGGCGGGAAACCCATCTCACTCATCACCGAGAACAAGAAACTCCAGCTGATAGAATCATAAGCCTTCCTGAGATCCATCTTGATCATGCATCTTGGGCTATTGTTTTTCCGAGTGTAGCCCTTTATGAGTTCAGCAGCTAGGAGGATGTTATCTGCCATAAGTCTCCCTGGAATAAAACCCGATTGCGCTTGGCCGATAACTCCCCCCATCACCTTTTGAAGCCTACCTGCGAGGATGCGGGAGATGATTTTGTAAACAACAGTACAGCAAGCTATGGGTCTGTAGTCCCCTACCTTGTTCGCATTCTTTGATTTTGGGATCAAGGTAACGGACGTGCAATTGTAAGGCTGGAACATGTTGCCACTGGTGAAGAAGTCTTTAACGGCACTAGTGAGGTCTTCTTTGATGATATCCCAAGTCCTCTTAAAGAAACATGCATTAAACCCATCGATGCCTGGAGCTTTATTGTCATCCATCCCAAAGAGCGCATCTTTGATTTCTTTGTCTGTAACCTGCTGGATGAGCATTTGGCTACTATTGTTGTCAATCTGAGCCCCGTCTCTCATCACCTTTCGATCAATACCTACTAGGTTCTGGGTGGCCGAACCTTGGAGGTTTTGATAGAAGAGCATAATCTCGTTCTGGATCTCCTTGGAGTTCTTTAGCCAATTGCCATCGTTATCTTGCAGCTCATGAATACTATTAGACGCCTGTCTCTCTTTAATTGTTGCGTGGAAGTATGTTGTATTATCATCCCCCTGGCGAATCCAGTTAATCCGGGCTTTCTGATGGAGAGCTTTTTCTTCTATTTTCTTCCACTTTCTCACCTGAGCTGTCGCTTCTTTTTCCTGTCTGTGCAGAAGATCATTAGCAGGATTATCTTGTAACGAAGTCTGTGTCTGATCAAGCACTTTTTCCCATCTAGTGATTCTCTCTTTGATGCCCGCAAACTCTTTGGAGTGTAATTGCTTTAGGCTACGCTTAACATTATTCATTTTGTGCCACATCCTTTGGAGCCCCGTGCCTTTCACCCTAGAAGTCCAGGCATCCTCCACGACCTTTTGAAAATCCTGGTGCTCGCAAAGATAGTTGAAGAACCGGAAGGGTTTGCTCTGATTTTGCTCATATTCTTTCAGGTTCAGGATAATAGGAGTGTGGTCAGAAGATTGGTGATTAGCATAGTAGGCAGTCACGTAGCTATAGGTGTTAAGCCACTGGAGATTTCCTATTGCGTGGTCGATCTTTGTGAGTGTGCGGTTATCCCCTTCTTCTTTGTTGGACCAAGTGAACTGATGGCCCCTCTCAGGAATGGGGTGAAGATCCATACTTTCGAGCCAATGGAGCATATCATAAGTCTCATAGGTAGACACCTGCGACCCATTTTTCCTGTGATCTTCTTTGTAGATGGCATTAAAATCCCCCATAAAAAGACCCGCAGTGTTGAAGCTCAACTTGCTCATATCCTTCCACATTTCCCTGCGATCACGAACGCTATGCAAACCATAAACAAAAACAATATACAAGGAGGTGAGAGAGTTTAACGGATTGATTTTGGTAGCTATGAATTGTTGATGAGTCACACATTGTTCCACCCTGCATCTGTCATGTCTCCACCCTATCCAGATTCTACCCTTGTCATGCATGCTATAGTTCGTACTCCACTGCCATTTGCTCCCAAATTTCTTCTGGATTTTGTTAGCATTAACTTCTTTTATTTTTGTCTCAAGTAAACCCACGACACTGACATTATGCGAATCAAGGAATGTTTTTACTTCCTTGATTTTAATGGGGCTATTCATGCCCCTTATGTTCCAGGAGACGATTATCATTTCGGGGAGGGAGTTAGAGGGCTCCCGTCCCTTTGATTTGTGGTTCCCATCTCTGTATCTACGATCCCATAGGTGCTGTCAAGGTCAATAGTTTCCTCCATAAATCCGTGCACTACACTGATGTTATTTGCTGATTGGATCCCTCTTTTTGCTGTTTTCCCTGGTGGCACCGGGGACCACCCATCCTCATTAACAAGTTTCTGCCTTCCAGTCCCATGATTATTCCATTCCAGACCTGTATTCTGATCAGAGTGCAACGTGCAGCTGCTGCTCATAGGCAGATCAGTAGCCTTCTGCCCAGGAGGAGCAAACTGACCAGGGGCTGTCCCATTCTGTCCAGGAGGGGCTGCTTCACTCTGTGTTTCTTCAACAGGCTGTGTATCAACAGTCTGTGCAACCTTCTGTTCATTAGTGCTGTCTTGATCACACAAATCAGGTTTGCTTTTGATTGTGAGGTCCTGCTCCCCCAAAACATCACGCAGCTCATCCACATTGGATATGTTTTGCACAATTTTCACAAGGTGTTTAGGGAGCTAAACTTTCTTGCTTCTATCTTCCCCAACATCTTTCTGATTTTGTTTCTTATTTACCTCAATTCCTTCACTACACATATGACCCAATTTATTACATTTCTTGCAAAAGTATGGACGCCATTCGGGGATGGCCTTTTGTGTGAATTCCCGCCCATTATTATCCCTCACTCTAATGTCAGTAACAAAGTCCTGTGTGACATCTACTTCCACGAGCACCCTAGCATAAGAGACTTTCGCTTGTGTTGTGGTACACTCATCTGCAATAATGGGGACACCAACCGCACTAACAATTCGACTTAAGGAGTCCTCGCCCCAACAGTGGAGAGGGAGACTAGGCAATCTAACCCATACTGGTATTACTCTCACAATTTCCTCCTTGAAGTCAAAATTCGGAGTCCATTTCTTCACAATCATTGGGGCTTTATTCAGAAAGTATGGTCCTCCTCTAATAATCTCATCACAATCATCATCTGATTTAAATTTCATGATAAAATACCCTTCCTCATGTAGATGAATGGTAGGCATATCAACAAAAGACCAATGCTTACGGATGAAGCCCTTAATAATGTCAATTGTAACATTCCCACCAATAACATACACCACAACAGCAAGTTTCCACAATTTAACAAGTTCTACAACATCTGATGACTCTATATGAACAACTTGTATGCCATTCACAGGGGGAATAAATTTCAATTGCATACCAGAAGAAGGTTTAGGGTTCAATACCTTATCCCTCCATGAGTGTATTTGGGTGGTAGACCTCAAGTCTGTGGGTTGAGATGTACATAATGCTGGAAATTCATCCGTTTTGTCTTCAATTGCGGGTTCAGCTGTGTTTAAGTTGGAATCGCCTTTTTGAATCAGACAGCGAAGCTCTTCGAGCTGCTCTTTCACTGACATCAGTTCATTTCGCAATTCCTCCCCATTTTCCTCCTCTGAAAAGTCCGAATCATCTTCATTAACTGGTAATTCAGGTTCTGTTGCCTTTGATTTCATCGTGGTTGATGCTGAACCAGATTTGTCTTCAGCCCTAACTTCCTGTCTATTCGAACCACTTCTAGTCTCCATCGTAGTGCTTCTAATTTCAGTCCCACTGCCACGCCCACCGCGCCCTCTACCGCCTCTTCCCCCTCGCATGTCGGATTGTAAGTTACCGGTGCCGGAAAAGATGAAAACGCCTGGAGGATGATGGCTTACACGCCCATCATCGCCAGACCCCTTCTCACTAGAATTCTTTTATTTTTTATTATATTTACTGATTAATTTAGCAAGTAGTTTTTGCATAAATTGATTATATTAGATATTCAATTTAAATGATAAAAGCCGATAATGAAAATAATATACAACCAAAATAATTGAAAGTTATACTTTGTTTTTATTTATACAAAAATATATACTTGTTCAAACTCTTTGACTTAGACTTATTTCATTTAATCAATTTGTTGTGTTTTTGGGAAATTCTGAGCATGTTCAATATATTCAACTACATAGGACTCTGAAAAAAAGAAGCTTTAATATTAAATTACGTAGTATATATTTAGTATCTAAAGATACAAAACTGTAAGAAAAATATCATAATTTTTGAAATTACACAGGGCCTTTAAATTTTTTGCTCCGCACCTGATGTTTTCGCTAATTAGGATTGATTAAAAAATAGAAATCATTAAATTATAAATCAAATGTAAACTTTTTTGAATTTTTATTTATTGATTATAGATCTTGTTATTCTCACTATTGGAAAAAAACTATTTACCAATGAAATATGTTGTAATTCGATTTATAACAAAAAAGTGATAGGCAAATAAATAGGGGTGTTCGGGTACCCGACTTTACGTGTAACCAAAAAGTCGGGTACCCAATTAGTCAAGTAATTATTTTAACGGCCCTTGTCCCGACCCGTAACATATTTATTTTTAAATGAATTGACCCGCCATTTGAGGTGCAAGTCATCGAGTCGGCGGGTCGGATTTTTTTAACACCATTACAAATAACGCCCCCAAAATTGCAGTAAATAAGGTTTTTTAACTGGTGGATTAATTTTTTTATTTTGGAGAATGAAAGTTTCTATTAACTAATAATAATAGTTACATGTATGGCACTGTGCCTTAGGCATTAACTTCTCTACTCAAATGCATAAGGATTAGAGGGTCTTCATCATTCCCCACAGCATAATAGGCATAAGCTGATCCTAAGCAGCAGCATCCTGCAGCAAGATCCTTAAAGTAGCAATCTAGTACAGCAGTAATAGAAGACATCAGATACCAACAGACATACAGCAACATAAGTAAAGAAAAATCCTCAACATCAGTAACACCAAACAGATTATTATTGTTATTATTATTATTATTATTATTATTATTATTATTATTATTATTATTATTATTATTATTATTATTATTATTATTATTATTATTATTATTATTATTATTATTGTTGTTGTTGGGGATCATAAATCCCAATTACGTAAAAAGTCCAGAATACCCTTGGTCAACAAGTCAAAGGTCAAGGTATGACAAACAAAGTCAGCATCATTAAGTCTGATTATGCATGAAGACCGTAACTGAAGCAGCAGTTAACTAGTCAAGGACGTTTCCACACATAACTTCCCTGTGTCCCGGATAACCGCCCTCCACTATGTCCCTTTCACTTCTGAAAACCGCAGCGGTTATCGGCACAGAAATAACCGCTGGTACAGAAGTAACTTCCACGAACGTTCCCCTTTAAAAAGAAGAATCATCTCCAATGATCAGGTTACGCAATCTTACTCTAAACACTTATTACATTCACCTTTTCCTGAATCTGACTTAAGCATCGGAGAGCCCTTCCGGGACATAGGCCCCCGGGTTAGCTTTCCTTGTGGTTGCAGGAACACCGCACGCGGAGGTCAGATCTTCCCACTTCCTTACAACTGAAGGTACTTCCCTTAAACTTCCCCTTTTACAAATTTGACTGTTTCTTAACCGAAACAGTTTGGCGCCGTCTATGGGGAAGAGAGAAGTATTATCCTTCAAAACACCAGAAACTCCACCCAAAGTCTAAGACATGGCACCAAGAAGAACAAATACCAAAGAAGCGTCTGTTGCCCGCAGCACTGACACTTCCACTTCACGACGTGAAAATCGACCAGTTACAAGGCAGGATCTTGACGCTCTTGCCAACAACCTGTCCCGAACCTTTGCTGAACAGTTGCGTAATGTGGCTACCCAACAGCCCTCTGCGGCCCCGAACAATCCAGACATTAATGCCACTTTAGCGACAATGACACAGCAAATCCAGGATTTGCGAGCACTGGTTGCAGAACAGAACAAGGCTCCTTCCGAACAAGTTCGACAGGAGGTCGATGAGAATCCAGCCCATTCCCGGGCAAAAACTTCGCAACCGATTCCTTCCAAAAGAGATAACTCTCATTGTATCTCTTCCAGAAGACATACGAGCGATTTGAGGACTCACCTCGACAGTCGCCGGAGAGAGAGAAGCAGTAATGTTCAAAGCTTCTGATAACCGGTTTTTAACGCGTCGTTATACGCTAAGAACGTAAGCTACGCAAACACGTTTATAAACACCCTAAATACAACTATAGCGAGTATAGAGGTAAGTCGGGGGTCGAACCACAAGGACAAGGGGTGCTAGACTAAAGAGTTGGTGTGTGGAAGGTTGATGGTTGGTAGGTAAGAGGATGGGTGAACTAATCTAAAGACAAGAACAAACAAGGAAAGTAAGTGGGCTTAGGCTAGGTCCACCCTAGGTAGGTCTATTGGAAATAAAGATAGTCTAGGTCGAGGGAGATCGAACGAAGGTCAATCGAGACACTCTAGATAGCATGGGGAAGTTGATGACCTATAGTCAATGCGAACGACCCATAATCGCCCTATGTCTCACTAAGGAGTGGCAGGACAAGATATGCATCGAATATCAATCAATCAAACCAACATCAATCTCAACCATCTTCCTAAACATTAAACACAAGACCAAAACCCTAAGGTTTCTCTAACCCAAAACCCGAAAATCTAATCTTGCATAATTAAAGCAACTATAACTAAGAACAAAGAGTAAAACATGAAAATAGACATTAGGGTAAGAAGTAAACTAGCAATAATGAAAGACAAGGCAAGAAAACTAACTATCAACTACACTAAAAAACAATCACCAAAGCAAGAACAAGAAATGAAGAACAAATGAACAATAAATGAAACAACAATCAAAACAAATGTAAAGAAACCATTAAATGACATCAAAGTAAAGATATTGAAAGCAAGAAACAATAAGGTAAAGATAAACTTACTTAAACTTGAAACTTGGATGAAAATAAAGTAAGATTACAAAGCATAAATGAAAATGAGAGAGAAAGAAAACTAAACTAGGACATGAAATTAAAGTGGAAAGCAATAAATTGATGTTCTAAATTGAGAGGGTTTCTCTCAAAATAGGCATAGGATTTACATTTAGAAGAGTGGGTATTTATAGCCCTAAGACATGAGACAAAATAGCCCTAAAAATATCCCACACAAATAAGACTAGCGAAGAAAAAAATTCCGTGAAACAGCATGTCATTCGCCCGAATGACTAGTGAGATTCGACCGAATAATTATATATTCGAGCGAATGTTATGGCATTCGGCAAAAACAGTAACATTTCAATGCTTTGGACTTCTCAACTGAATTCGGCTTGTCTTGTATTCATTCGACCGAATGAATATTCATTCGGCTAAAACAGAACAGCAGCACCGAATGGAATTTGCCGCCTAACCTCAAGTAATTATCATGATGCCCACTCATTATAATTTACATAAATTACCTAACTTTCATTAATTAATATATTGGCCTAACTTTGTTGAGTTTGATTAATTCATGTGCAGCAACTTCATTTTGTAATTTTTTTTCGCCCAAGTCTTAATATATAATAAGCTTCGAACTTAAGCGAGGCCTTCTTGAATGTCTTGAAATGTACATCGAACTTTGACGAGGCCTCTTCGAATGTCTTGAAAATTGAGTCGAACTTTAACGAGGCCTTCGCGAATGTCTCGAAATTTGAGTCGAAGTCTCAAACACTTGCATTTTTACCTCGATGTCTTCAAAAACACCTTAAATAACCTCGAAACAACCCGAAGACAAGAACAAGGTAAAATCGAGTGTATAGAGCATAAAATCAATGTAAAACACCGAGATACGACACCAAAGTAGGGCTATAAATGTGCTCTAAATCGAGCACATCAGCTTCATAGACGGGAGAAGACGACAAAGATCCAGAAATTTTCAGGATCGAGCGGTTACAGACTATGTGGCAGAATCCTCTGCTAACCCTCGCGAAAGGGAAGCGCCTATGTTACTGAACTCTCCCTTATCAGCGGACATTCTAGCCACGCCTAATCCGTCTAAAATAAAGGTGCCCACTATACCTCCATTCTCTGGTAGTCAATGTCCTGAAGAACACATGATTGCCTACAAGAACGTCATGGTTCTGTATACAACAGACCCTTCTCTCCTATGCAAGTTCTTTCCGATCACTCTCACAGGCCTAGCTTTGACATGGTTTACCTCGCTTCCTAATGGAAGCATACATAGTTTCTCTGAACTCGAGGCTAAGTTCCTCAGTCACTTCACAGCGTCGAAAAGACAAGAAAAATTTAACTTCCATCTGTTAAGCATCACACAACAGGATGGAGAGTCTCTATCCGCCTACCTGCAGCGATTCCATGACGGAGTACTGGCAGTTACAGACTTGGAAGAGTCAATTGCTGTTTCGGCTCTGATCAACGGCATGAGAACCCATAAATTGAAGTTCCAACTCCTGGAAAACCAAGTAAAGTCCTATGCTGAGGCAATGAGACAAGCACGAAGTTTTGTCACCGCATCGGACATCTGCCAACAACTGGATCCAACGTCCAGAAAAAGAAAGAATGATAAAATGGCAGACGTTCGAGACAAATCAAGGCATGATGACCAAAACTCCAAAAGAGGATCCGGTAGGCCTGATCGAGACCGGAAGTATCCTCCCAGAGACATCAATGATGATGGTTTTGAGGCCAGGTTTAACCGCAATAGAAAAGACATTTTTTACGCCATCCGGGACCAGTTACCTGCCCCTGCTGCCATTCCCACACCCAAATTCCGCAGAAACATGGATTTGTGGTGTGAATATCACAAGGAACACGGCCATACCCTTCCCAACTGCCGTGAACTGAAGAAAATTTTACACAAATATGCAGAAGAAGGGAAGTTAGACCGTTTCCTCAACCGTGACGGTGACAAAAAGCAAATCGAGGGCAAAAAATCTCGATTTGATGACATAGAAAAGCTGGCGTCCTTGCATTCCAGGAACTCTTCCGCCGCAACTGACGGCGTAATCAACATGATAGTAGGGGGTTACTCTGAAGAATTCCCCACTATTAGATCTGCAAGGGACAGTATTCACACCCTCGTGAAAGGCCCGCCAAAGGAAGAACCATCTTGCCCCGAAATGAAATTCAGTCAAGAATTGAGTATACCACTGCAGCAGCCACATTCTGATCCGGTGGTCGTTACCCTAAAGATTGGTCAAATGAAGGTTCGCCGCATTCTTGTTGACACGGGTAGTACAACAGATCTGATCACCATGGATTGCCTACGCCAAATTGGATACGAAGAAAAACATCTCCAGCCCATGGACAGGCCTCTAATTGGGTTTGGAGGTGCAAGGGTCTTCCCTTTGGGAACAATGGTCCTGCCTGTAAGGATCGGGGAGAAAAACAATGGACGCAGCATTGCAGTCCGCTTCACGGTGGTTGATTTAAAGTTCTCCTACAATACTATCATGGGACTTCCTCTGATCAATAAACTCAAGGCTGTCATCTCCACCCATCAATTGTTGCTGCAATATGAAAAAGACGATTCATCAGTTGGAATCCTGAGAGGTGACCAAAAGTCGGCGAGGGAATGCCTAGTCAACTCCCTCAAGGGCGAGGAAACCTCTCGAGAGTCTGGCCAGAAAAGGAAATTAGAGGATGCAGCCATCATGAACATTGGAGTCCCTTCCCAACGTCCTGAACCTTCTGACAAGCATGAAGAGGTAGATGTTTGGGGTAAAGGAGAGATGATCAAGGTTGGGGCTAACCTAGGCACTGAAATACGACAATCACTTCTTACAGTCATTAAAGAGTTCCGGGACATTTTCGCTTTCAATGTCTCAGAGATGCCTGGAATCCCAACAACAGTGATGTGCCATAAACTAGATATCAAGCCTGGGTACAAGCCCGTGAAGCAAAAGCTGAGACATCAAGGCAAAGAAAGAATAGAAGCGGCAAAGGCAGAGGTAGAAAAGCTCTTGAAAGCCAATTTCATTCGTGAGTGCCAATATTCTGACTGGCTCTCAAACGTGGTGTTGGTGAAAAAGCCCAACGGCAAATGGAGAATGTGTGTGGATTTTACAGACCTCAACAAAGCATGTCCCAAAGATGACAATCCTTTACCAAAGATAGATCGTCTAGTTGATTCCACTGCTGGTCATGCTCTCCTTAGTTTCATGGATGCTAATGCGGGATACCATCAAATCCCCTTGGCAGAAGCAGATCAACCACACACAGCCTTCATCACAAATGCTGGAGTCTACTGTTACAAGGTCATGCCCTTCGGACTCAAAAATGCTGGGGCTACATTCCAGAGAATGGTTAACAAGGTTTTCAATGCTCAGATTGGAAGAAACCTGGAGGTCTATGTAGATGATATGATCGCCAAAAGCAAGGAGTCCCAGGACCACGCAGCGGATCTCAGAGAAACCTTCCTCACCCTCAGAAGGTACGTGATAAGATGTGGAAACTTAATATCCCGCCAAAAGCAAAGCTCTTCCTTTGGAGAGCATTATGGGATATTCTTTCCCATAGTACTAATTTGAAGAAAAAAGGTGTCCCCGATGTTGATAAATGTCAGAGATGTGGTCTTTTGGAGACTAATTCGCATGTTCTTAAAGATTGTCGCTGGGCTCGAGACGTGTGGGCAAATATGATGGACGTTAATGCTATTCCCCAATACCATTCATTCAGAGATTGGTTCGGGTATATTACTGATCATATGAATAAACAGACTTGTGAGTTATTTGGAGTTTGCGCTTGGCAGATTTGGACTTCCAGAAATGAGTTTTGCTTCGAAAAGGTTTTCATTGCTTCGGATTTATGCTATAATCGTTCTCATGATATTTTAGCTGAGTATAGAAGAGCGAATGCCGTGGATACAACACCTTCGATCCAGCGTGCGAAGGCGAAATGGACCTCCCCTGAGGTAGGTACTGTTAAAGTAAATATTGATGCAGCTGTGAACCATAAGGAGAATAGAGTTGGGCTGGGTTGTGTGGCTCGAAATGAGGCTGGAACTGTTCTTATGTCGGCTTCCAAAACAACATGGCCTTTCTACAATATTGAACGTGCTGAGATCGATGCGTTCTCATGGGCTGTTAGCTTGGTGAAGGAGCAAGGTTGGAGGAAGGTGGTCTTCGAAGGTGATGCTCAGTCAGTAGTGAAAGCTCTCCAACGTCAGATTTCTCGGAACCTTTACTACCAAGTGCTGATTGACAACATTTTGGACAGTTTGCCTGATTCCCACGAATTTTCATTTAATTTTTGTTATCGGGAAGCTAAAAATGTTGCTCATAGGTTAGCTCATTGGGCTTCCGCTAGTGTTTGTTCTAGGGTTTGGCTTGATGAAGGTCCTCTTTGGATCTCGAACATTGTACTTTCTGATTTAATTATCTAAATATAAGTCGCCCGTTGAATTTCAAAAAAAAAAAAAACCAATTCAAAGAAAGTCATTGCTAGCCTTTTCTTTTTTAAGCGTATAATAATTTTATGTTTTTGGGTCAATTTCATACAAGTATGTGAATCCTTTTCATCATTTCTTAGCTATTTTTATTATATTTAATAGGTTTACATCAAAAATTAAAAAAGGTTTATGATGAAAAATAGTAAAAACAATAAATTGACTAAAGTTTTTTGTGTTTATATGTTGAAAAAAGGTTCTATTGTGTTATTTATTTTGGTTCATTATGTGGGACTTGCACCAATTATAATATTATTTGCACCACTTCCTGACAAACTATATTGTACGCTCCAAGTAATCTAAGAAATATATTTTTGATTATCTTTATTGCTTTATTATATTGTATTTTTATGTCTAGTAAACTTTTAAGTAAAATTCACACAGATTTTATGACAATAAACATTTCCAGTTAAAAAATAAATGTTTATATTGTTCACATAAATATGAATTTTAATTTTATCATTTTTTAGAGATTGTAAATGAATTAGAACGTAAATTAGTTGTAAAGATTATGAATTTATATACTTCTAAAAAAATAGAACGTATAAGGTTGAAGTTTCCAAAACAAAAAGTTAAATTTAGACAGATAACTTTTATAACCTATGAGAACACTTATTTGGTTATTTTTTTCATTAAACATCCAAATGAGAACTTATATTTTTTTAACTCCATCTTAGCAATTAATTCTCAAATTTATATATATACTACATAAAATTAAGAAATATATAGACAAAATTATTTTAACAAGTACATTTAGAATTAGTTAGCATTTCTATCTATAGCTAAATTAGTGTAATAAATATATTAGATAGCAAAAACAAAACCATTGTATATCTTAATGGACGTACGTGGCAAAAACTCTAATTAGCGAGTGATTATGAATTACTGACTTAGCCTTTCTCATAGTCTACCTAAAGTAATATTGGTTGAATTTTCCTGCAAAGAAAAACATGAGATTGTAAACTAAAACAAAAAGACGTGAAAGATAGAAATATATAAGTGATTAAAATGAAGATAAAATAAGTTTGTAAATAGATTAAAATATACTCCTATATAAAAACATTAAAAAAAAAAAAGACCACTGCCAAAAAAAAGAAATGACATAATTTTAGAGGAACAAATTAAAATCAAATGTAATAAACATCGAGAGTGATAGAGGATGTAATAAATATGCACAACAATTGAAAGTTATTAATGTCTTATTCAGCTATTTGTTTTTCGACCATTACTCACATTTTCGTTTTGATTTGTATTAATTCTTAATTTATGAGTTCAAATATAGTCAAGTGACATAATGTTTAATTCTTGTTAATGTGAAAATTATTAATATTTTTATAATTTTAATTATAAAAAATTAGTATATTAATAAAAATAAAATAATAAATTAGACATTATATCAAAGTTAATAGTGGGAAAAGTTTCAGTATGAGTTTATTAATGGAGAAAATAACATCATTAAAGATTGATTTGATTTCTTAAATATTATAGTGTCCTCAATCCTCATAAAAAAGTACATGATTAATAGTATTTTGATACATGTAAAATATAGGTATACTATATACATAACATTATCGAGAATGAATTGCTTCTTTATTCTATTGTAAACTATTTAATACTTCCTCCGTGTAAAATACTCGCTACATTTCGATTTTGTGCACTATTCATTATTAAAGCTTATTTCACGTATTGCGACTAATGTGTAAGTTAAAATATAGTCAAGTGGGATCTTGTTTGAATTGTCTAATCGCATACTTTCACAATATCAAATTTTTATAATTTTTAGATAAGTGTAGTTTAAGATATTAATTAAATGAAATTTATCTTCTTAGCTGCAATTAAAATGGAAATGCATCATGATAATATATATTGAGAACATGTGAAATAATTTTTCTCAACGATACTTAATAGTAGAAATATTAGTCAAGATAAAATAACATGTTATTTATTTGGCTAATTAATAAGTGTCGTCATTTCGACAAACTTTTAAATTGTGCCACTTGTAATTTTCCAAACCTTCAATATAATGTATGATGTGATGATATGTTTTTAATGATGGAGCTTATACCATATTTATTGAGTCTATACTTTCCTAACTTTTCCTCTATAAAAAAGCGATTGTATGTTTATTTCTACTCACAATAAAAGAATATTCCACTTAGGTATATTTTATTTTTTTAAATTTTTATTTATTAGGAAAGTGAATATATATGAGGGACTTAGGGAGTATATTATAATTTATTTGAAAATTATCATTGTATAAGAATATGTTTAGAATAAGCTCATGCCATATTTATTGAATTTATACTTCCCTCAACTTTTCCTTTATAAATACCTACCTCTACTCACAATACAAGTTTATACTTGGAAACTTTTCTCTCTACTCACATTACCTACAAAATAGTATCATACTATAAACTAAAGCAATAAAAGAGTAGGACACGTGTCACCGCCACAATAAAAGTTTTCCCTCCTTATCCTACTACTTAAATTTTATTTTAGGTATTTTTTATCTTATTAATTCATCATTTATTTATCTATCAATATATCATATTATCATATTATCATATTATGTATCAAAGCAATCAAAGATTTGAACACATGTCAATACATAAAGAAAAGTTTTCAACAAAAAATAAGTTTTCTCCCTAAATAATACTGCTTAGATTATTTTAATTAATTTTAATTTTAAATTAAATATTCATATGCTAATAACATATAAACATTTGCAGATTCAAATATTATTGTCAAATAAATATGTTTTATTGATAATTTTACTATTTATTTTATCTATTTATCTCAATTCTAATGTTTTTTATTTTTTATTTTTTATATTACCGAGAGTTATAACATTGCTATAAACAATAATGTAAGAGTCATACTATATTTAAGAGCAATAGAATATTTGAATATATGTTACCGTAACATAAAAGTCTTTTCTTTTAAAGCTACCACGATTGAAAGTTATTTTTGTAGGTAATGTTTAATTCTTGTTAATGTGAAAATTATTAATATTTTTATAATTTTAATTATAAAAAATTAGTATATTAATAAAAATAAAATAATAAATTAGACATTATATCAAAGTTAATAGTGGGAAAAGTTTCAGTATGAGTTTATTAATGGAGAAAATAACATCCCTGTGGCCTGTGTAAGTATAAGTTTGGTTTCTTCTTTGGAGCTTCTGTTTGATTTCAGAGTTCATGGACTGTATGGAGCAGATGATCCTTTTTAGAGCTACACGCAGAGTTCATGGACTGTAAGTAATATATTAATTAAGTATTCCGTTCTAATTAGGGATGACAATTTAGTATGAATCCGACCCTAGTCAAAATAATCCGATTCGAGTCCGAGTTAGAGACGGACCGGAGTTGGACCTTATTAAGAATCCGAGACTTTGACTCGACTCCGACCCTGAAGGACATCCGACTTTGAATTTGACTTTTACACTAATATTTTATTTCCTTTAAAACTCTAGATGTGACTAATTCAAGCTCTATCTTATACTAATTGTAATTTTTGATTTTAAAAAAGTAATTGGTATTTTTATTTAGATTAATGAATCAAGCTAAGACAAATGAAATCAAGAGAAATAAAATACGCCAAATCAAAATACGATAAGATTTTGTTAAGTTGTAGTAGTTGGATTATTTCTTTTGTTAAAATTGAATTCAAATTAAAGTACATATATTTATTTGTTAAATTGTATATGAAAAAAAATATTTTGTTGATTTTGTATGCTTCAAAACCATTAGTATAATATCACAATAATACCGTTTGATAATAGTTCGACTCTACATCCGACTCCGTTGGAGATCCGAGAGTCCGAGTCGGAGCAAACTTAGAGTATGCATAATCCGACTCCGAATGGAGGTAGACTGAAAACAAAAGTCCGACAATTATTCGGAGCAAAGTCGGAGTATGTATATATAATCCGAGCCGAGTCCGACTCATTGCCATCCCTAGTTCTAATCCAATTGATACTATGCCAACCCAACATCAGACATCCATTATTCTGCACCACGATACCCATCCCCATCTGCAAAGAAATCTAACAGCATACTTGCTTGTTTGAATGCATTTGAACCAATATCAACTGGGTGTTAAACCGAATTTTCCATTAGTGTTTCATGTTTTGACTTATTGACCAATACGCTAAGTTATTTTAGGACTATTTCAAGAGTTAGTTTTTTTTTTTTTTTTTTGAATATTTTCAAGAGTTAGTTAATCCTGTCAAGTTATATTTTTAAAATAGCAATAATCAAGTGATAATTCAATTATTCCTATAAGTTTAATTCAAGTTAGATTAATCTGTAATTTAGTCTAAAGGTTTTATAACAAATACTTATGAACCTTCTAAAATTACTTTTTCTTATGATGTAGGAATGCTTTACAAAATATCCATAAACATAGAAAATCGGTTCCACAATTTTCGAATGGTCTATATTTAACACCAATAGTCTTGTTCATTAAGTAACTTACTTATTTCAATTTTATAATACTGTGTAAGTAAAACACAAGTATTGCTCAATCTAATTTATTTAATCCAAAAAAATTTAAAATAAATTAAAAGTGATTTATCTTTAGACTATACATTTTTTTTTTTTTTTTTAATTTTTTTTTTTTGAATAATACCTGATTCATTAATAAAGAGTCATACGACATCTACATCAGAGATAAAAATTAGCAAGTACATAGCAACTAAAACCAAATATAATTCAAAAATAACAAAACTACGATCGTTGTGTATGAGATCTGACAATTTTGAATATCCTCTTCCACATCGCTGTTTGATACAGCCTTCTACGAGGGGGTCTTTCGATCTATTGTAGTCTTGAGATAGAATTGAATTTGATGTAGTTGATGATAATTGCAATTTTGGTGTCTGCTGCATCATCTTATTAATCTCTACCAATAAATCAACTAATGACCAGAATTCATAACTCCAAACTCTCACAAGGAGAGACTTCAAAACCCAATATATGGGTAGAATCAACCCAATGAATGGGTAGAACAACTCTCTTACAAGGAGAGGACAAAAATTTATTCTATTCATATTAAAAAAACTTAAAAAGAAGAAATTAGGTGCTTACCATCAATCTTTAAAGATTGATGATAGCCCCAAACTAACTATAGATACTAGGGTTTTTTTAGAGAGAGAAGAGAAAAAAAATTAGGACGGCTAGGGTTTTTGGTTTTTGGCTCTTAGACTATACATATTTTATTATTGAATATGATGTTGGACCTATTAATTAACTAAATATTATTACTTAACCAATTAGTTAATTTAATATGAGTTCTGAATATCATCACTTAAACCAATTGAGTCTTTATAGAGAAAAATTGGAAAAATTTACAAACACAATTTTAAATAATAAAAAAAATATGTTTTTTAATTATTTTTTTACATTTTTTTAGATACATATGATTAATAAAAACGAGGGACAATATATGACTTGAACCTTAACAGTTCTAATACGGGTTTGTCAGAAATTTTTGGAACCTTAACCGTTCACTATTTGAAACCTAATTCGGTTTCGGAATGGCTCTTCAGCGATTCAACATCGATTCAGTCTCGGTTAATCGTCGCGGGGGCCATCCAATTCAGAGTTAATTTCTTATTTATTTTTCAGCCATTATTCACATTTCACTTTTAATTTGTATTAATTCTTAATCAATAAGTTAAAGTATAGTCAAGTAAGATTATGTTTAATTGTTCTTAAAGAGTAAATTATTAATATCAAGTTTTTATAAATTTAACTACAAACAATTAGTATATTGATACACATAAAAAGATAAGACTTTAACTTTGAATTGGAGAAGTAATTCAAATACTTAATTACCGCTAGTTGTCGTCGACATTACTTTAATCTACTTTCTATTTTTGGTGGCTGATGCAAAGTTAATACTATGTTGGAAAATATTACTAGTTATAGAGGAGATGGATGATCACTATAATTAGTTCATTAATGGAGAAGTCTAACATCGAGTATTTAAAGTAACATTATGACTTATGATCCTGTGTAAGTAATATAATGATGAATCTCTGGTGGTTTATTAACACTCCTAACCCTCATAATACCACCTGTACCTGCGTTACAACTAATAACTCCTCCTATTTGAAGATCGGTTATTCGAGCTATTGGGTTAGCATCGGTTCGGTGTCAATTGAAGTTCGGGTCGAGTGTTAATCGGTGTCGGGTTGTCAATCGATTAATAATTGGTTTGGTTTAGTCAGGTACAGATCGGGTTCGGATTTTTTTAAAACGGAATTCTGCTACGTATTACTAATTACTATAGGTCGATTCAATATCAAATTAAGTTGTTAGTCGATTTTTAATTGATGGCAAGATTCCGTTTACTTAAAGCAATATAGTTAAAATGCAAATTTGTTACTTTTACGTATTACTAATTTTCATTAACTCATTAGGTAAACCGAAAATTAAAAAGAGTGTTAAATTCCACATGGCACTCTCTCAATGATTTGCCATATGGAATTTCTTACCAATGCTAGCATTAACTCATTCATTTAATATATGAGTACTACATATATCACAATTAGATATATTTTGTTAATTTTCTTGGAATATAATATTTTTGAATATAAAAGACACATAAGATTTTCAATTAAAGTTTCTTAGAATGTATATTTTTTTTATTGAAGTATTTGCTAATTACTAAAAAATTTTAATTAAAATTTTAATTTCTAAATATGTATACATGACAATCAAAAATTATTTTGAGAATGAGAAAAAATCATCATAAAAACATTGTTGATTACACATATTTGCCTTAAAAAATTTGACAATTTTAATTAATACTTATATTAACAATCAAATTTTTATTTATTGAAATCAGTACATATTATAAAATTTTTTATTAGAGTATACAAAAAAATTATAATTTTGTACTAATAACATGTAATTGCATCTCTATTTAGAATATAATAATTATATAAAATTTTATACTAACATTTTCGTGCATTGCACGAGTTTCTATACTAGTATTTATAGTTGATAAAAGTTTTTATAAATGTATCTATTTCACTAGCTTTATAGATTGTTTAACTTTATTTTCCGTTGTAATGTATATTATGATACACAATCCTATATTTCAAATTGCGTATCAATACTTTTTCTTTTATTCAACTACTTTTTATATTTTTTATTTATTTACGTAAAAATATATGTAAAATATGATAAAATATAAAATAACCGTGCTTAGCACGGGCAATCACCTAGTTTTCATCTAATACGATGAAAAGTAGTTAAATAAACATTGACCATTGATTATTAACTCTAAATGCAGTGGCGGACCTAGGATTTGAAACATGAGGTTGCGAGTTTAATTAAAGCGTCTTGTTTTCATCAACAAGTAAAACATAACTTAAAAAACTACAACATAAATAAGAAACTCAACACAAATCTGATACTTTATAAGTTAATTAAAATGATAATTTTGATGTTATTCGTGAATAACAATTAATGAAATCACAAATACAAATACAAATTTTAATTCTGAATTGAAATCATCTAACTTAAAGCAAATTAAACATATTATTTATAAACGTTATGCAAAAATTATGATTTATAAACAAATAATACCTAAATCATACACAAATAAAATTAATTTTATCATAATTTAAAGCAAATTAAAATTAAACCAAAATCAAATCATACTCAAATCACAATACAATAGTTATTAAATTCTAAAAAAAAATAATTCTAATTCAATTTTAATAATTGACCCAATATAATTATGGGGGATTGGATTATTGGGGTTTGAACATTGGGCAACAATGGTGTAGTGGCGGCAGTAGTGTCGACAGCGGTGGTTGTGGGCCGGCTACGAGCAAGCGACAAGTCGGTAACAATAGTGCTTAACAGCTTGACACTTTTAAAACAAAGATTGGGAGGAAGAAGAGTTTAAAATGGGAGAATTATGAAAACTAATTGTCGTTAATTTCCTTCATTTAATTTCCCTGAGGGGGCTTGTCGACTTAAAACCACTAAATAAAACTTGCATTTAGTTTTATATTGTCCCGGATATGACTCGGGTCGTTCGTTTTAGGTTCGGGTAATCTCGGTTAATAGATATGTGTCGGTTGCAAAAATCGGTTACAATTCGGGTTCAGCTTTTCCATTTTCGGTTGTCAACCGGTTCGGGTACAACATCGGTTCGGGTATTTTCGGTTCGACGAACCTAAAAAAGAACACATTTTCGGGTCGGTTTACATTCGGTTTCAAGCCGGGTTTTCGGGTCGG
>JAAKBH010001372.1:0-20718 GCA_019776075.1 Amaranthus palmeri | reverse complement strand
TCCCAACAAGCGCTTTCTTTTAGGTCTCTAGCTAGACCCGACTCACCTACGGGGTAGCGAGTCAAACTCCGTAGGAGTTTATCATACTCACTTCCCACAACCGCAGAGGTTGGGGAGTGAAAGATGGAGAGAAGAGAGGGGAAAAGAAGAAACACAACAAAAACCGACTTTCCATGACATGATGAAAAGTCGGGGGAAGGATGAACGGAGGGAGGGGGAGGGAAACAAGAGGCAAAGCAACACAAGCATCAAAGCAAGCATGAACATGAACGACCGGGAGCTTCTCATGACAAAGAGGTGTAAGGTGAGACTCAACAGAAGGCACAACAAGGGTATGCACTTGAGACTCCTCATTAAGGGGCAAGTCTACCTCTAGGTCATCGATTCCACTAGCTAGATGATCGTGCACATATGTGAGGGGTGTGTCATATTGAGGTGCGCAAGGGACCTCATCATGAACCTCATCGGTGAGTGGTGCATCAACACAAGAACAATGATCATCAAGAGAAGGAGGGGAGCTAATAATAGGGTGAGGGGAGTCTAGGTCATGGTAATGGGACTCTAGTCTAGCCTCAAAAACCTTTCTATACATATTGACGCTCCATATTCTCTCCAACTCGGTCCCCACTTGAACCAAAGGGTCACTAGAAGGGAAAGTTGGTGGAATCTCGAGAGGAGGGAAACAAGGGTACTCTTTCCCATAGAAATGTTTGGCCATCTCTTTAAAGAAGTGCAAACAAGTCACAGGGGTTTGGTCAAGAAACGTGTTATCGTGATACTCATCCACGAGTTCCCTAGTTTCACTATTCAAGCCTCCGTAAAGATGATGACAAATTTGCCACATTTTAACATAATACATGCGGAGGAAGAACATCTCATATCTAAGAAAATAGCTCCAAAAAGATTCATGCTCAAGTTGATAAATGTTGCAATCCATGAGAAGAAAAACAAAAACAACAAAAACAAGAACTATTCACAAAACACACCAAAACTAAAATCTAAACAAACGCCTTGTCCCCGGCAACGGCGCCATTTTGATAGCCGGTTTTTAACGCGTCGTTTTACGCTAAGAACCTAAGCTATGCAAACACATTTATAAACACCCTAGTTACAACTATAACGTGTATAGAGGTAAGTTTGGGGATCGAACCACAAGGAACAAGGGTAAGAAAGATTAAGTGCTAGGTGTAGAGGGAAAGAGTGTGTGTATGTAGGCGGGTGTTTTAAACTAAACTAAGGAAAGCAATAAACAAGAATGAGATTATCAATAAGAAACAAACTGGGTTGGTGAGGATTCACCCTAGGTCGATACTATGTTATCATACAAAGTTAAGTCAAAGGAGATCGAGAGTGGCTCAATCGAGACACTCTAGATGACATGGGGAAGTTGATGACCTATAGTCAATACGAACGACCCATAATCGCCCTATGTCTCACAAGGGAGTGGCAGGACAAGATATGTATCGAATATCAATCAATCAAACCACAACAACCTCAACCCTAATCTAGCATATGAACAACATTCACCAAACCTAGGGTTTCACCAAACCAAAACCCCTAAGAAATCTACTATAGCATGTTTGAAATGAAAACAACAAAGAACAAGTAAGAAAACATGATTGAAAGCATTAGGGCAAGAAGGAAATCAACAATAATGAAAGACAAAGCAAGAAACTAACTATCAACTACTCTAGAAAGCAATAAAAGCAACAAAATCAAGATTGGAATGTAAATGAACAAGATTAAAAGCCATAAATGAAACATTAAAGAAGAAAGCATTAAATGACTTCAATGAAAGATAAACAAAAGCAATAAAGAGAAATAGAAAGATAAACTTACATAAACCAAAGTGCTTGAATGAAAGGAATTGAAATTACAAGACTTGAAATGTAAAGAAAAGCAATTGAAATCTAATTCTAGGGTTTGAAAGAAATTTACAATGAAGAGTAACCCTAAGATGAACTCTAGAAGAGAGTCATGCCCAATAAATTCAGAAAATGGGGTATTAATAGAGCCAAAATAGCTAGACAAAAATGCCCCTAAACACCAACAAAATAGGGCTTTCAAATATTGTTGTTCGCAGGAAATTCTTCGCAAGCGAATGGATGAAGCTTCGCCTGAACATGGCCATTCGGCATAAACAGTAGCTGGCACGCCTAAATTAAGTATACATTTATATGTAGTGTGCCTAACTTTAATGAAATTCCATAAGTTTTGCATAGTTGACAAATTTTTGGTTCAATTCCATTTCGTGCCTAACATTCTTTATATATATATATATATATATATATATATATATATATATATATATATATATATATATATATATATATATATATATATATATATATATATATATATATATATATATATATATATATATATATATATATATATATATATATATATATATATATATATATATATATATATATATATATATATATATATATATATATATATATATGCTACAAAGTCGAACGAGGGCTCCATGAATGTCTCGAAATGTGCGTCGAACTTTAACGAGGTCTTCGCGAATGTCTCGAAACCCCTGCTTTTTCTTCGATTATCATACCTAAGCCTCGAACTCGATCTGTTTCACCTCGAAATCTCCGAAAATACCTGAAATAACCTCAAAACACCGTGGAGACAAGAACAAGGTAAAATCGAGTGTAAAATATATAAAACCAATGTAAAACATCGAGACTCGACACTAAAATAGGGACATAAATGTGCTCTAAATCGAGCACATCAGTCCCCACTTGAACCAAAGGGTCACTAGAAGGGAAAGTTGGTGGAATCTCAAGGGGAGGGAAACAAGGGTACTCTTTCCCATAGAAATGTTTGGCCATCTCTTTAAAGAAGTGCAAACAAGTCACAGGGGTTTGGTCAAGAAACGTGTTATCGTGATACTCATCCACGAGTTCCCTAGTTTCACTATTCAAGCCTCCGTAAAGATGATGACAAATTTGCCACATTTTAACATAATACATGCGGAGGAAGAACATCTCATATCTAAGAAAATAGCTCCAAAAACATTCATGCTCAAGTTGATAAATGTTGCAATCCATGGAGAAAAACAAAAATAACAAAAACAAAGACTATGCACAAAACACACCAAAACTAAAATCTAAACAAACGCCTTGTCCCCGGCAACGGCGCCATTTTGATAACCGGTTTTTAGCGCGTCGTTATACGCTAGAAACCTTGGCTATGCAAACACATTTATAAACACCCAAAATAGAACTACAACGAGTGTAGCGGTAAGTCGGGGGTCGAACCACAAGGACAAGGGGTGTTAGACTAAAGGTTTAGTGTGTGAAAGGTTGATGGTGTGTAGGTAGAAAGGTGGGTGTGTGAACTAAACTAATGATAAAAACAAACAATGAAAGAAAGCGGGCTTAGGCTAGGTCCATCCTAGGTAGGTCCATTGGAAATATAGATAGGCTAGGTCGAAGGAGGTTGAACGAAGGTCAATCGAGACACTCTAGTTGGCATGGGGAAGTTGACGACCTATAGTCTATACGAACGACCCATAATCGCCCTATGTCTCACTAAGGAGTGGCAGGACAAGATATGCAACGAATATCAATCAATCAAACCAACATCATCCTCAAACATCTTCCTAAACATTAAACACAAGACCAAAACCCTAGGATTTCTCTAACCCAAAACCCTAAAATCTACTCTAGCATATGGAAAGGAAGAAACAAGAAGATAGAAAACATTAAATCTATTCTATAAAGCATTTAAAGAAGTAAAAGTGATAAAGACATTAAAGAGAAAGCATAGAGAAGGAAAAGACATGAAAACATTAAACTCTACACTACAAAGCATTAAATGAAAGCAATAGAGAAAGCAATAAGAGAAAGCATTAAATGAAAGTAATAAATGACATTGATGAAAGGGAGGAAATGTAAACTTACATAAATGGAGGAACAAAAATGAAGAACAAAGCATTAGAGAAAGCAATAAACTAATCTAGGGCAAAAACTAAGGAAGGAAAGAAATAAAATGATGAACAAGAGGGAGAGTTTCTCCCAATCAAGTCATAGGGTTGACATTCAGAAATTGGGGGTATTTATAGGCTACACAAGTCGAGCCTTAAAAGCCCTAAAGATCCTACGTGGATTGGGCTTGAGAAGAATTACGCTGCGATAAAAGAACAGACCATTCGCCCGAATTTAAGGTCTCATTCGCCCGAATGGGGCCCATTCGACTGAATGGGTCACCCTCGGGGTTTCCAGAAACTTTCGAGACCAATTCGTGGGATTTTATAGGGCATTCGACCGAATGCAGTTCCCCATTCGCCCGAATGGGACTGATTCGACCGAATGGTCATCTGGTTCGCTCGAATGTAAGTGCTGAAGCTTGGTTCTTGAGGTTTGCTGACCCATTCGACCGAATGGTGCATGGATTCGGCCGAATGGGGGTCTTCTTAGCCCAATTTGCTTCTTTTTATCTTAGAACAAACATCGAACGACTTTTGGACTTTGCGAGGACTTTAGATTTGACTTGAAATGCTCGGGAATGCCTCGAAACGCGTGTCTTATCTTCGATTCAAGTGTCGAAATCTCGTACGCAACGAAAACACCTCAAAATCTCCCGAAAAACACCTAAAAACACTTAAAAGCACATGGAGACAAGATCGAAGGGAAATCATGCGTAAAGTATGCAAAAGCCAATATAAAACGCGAGAATCGACACATAAATAGGGAGATAAATGTGCTCTAAATCGAGCACATCAGTGAACAGCTGACAGTTCTCGAAACAAAGGTCTGGCTCTGACAGTAACTGATCAAGAAGAGTTAGCTTGTGATGAAGAGGAGGCTGCCATGTTAGTTTGAAAATTCAAAAAGTTCTTAGGAATAATCACTACTACAAATCATCACTTGTGCCACAGTAGCAATTGTGGCACAAGTAAGAATTTCCCATGGCTATGATGTCTAGCCACGGGAATTTTAGTTAGAGACTACCGTGGCACAAGTGATCGTGGCTAGCTTGTTGCCACGAGAAAATTATGGTTGTGGCAAAAACTCTTTTTCTTGCCACGGTAGATCCCGTGGCTAATTATATTGTTTTGCCACAAGCATAACCTGTGGCTAATCATATTCTTCAGTCACATAAAGTGAATCATTTTAAATTATATTCGTCTACCAGGCGCACCACACATGACTACAAATCATTTATACATTAGACTCGTAAACAAGGAAATTCAACTAGTAGTATGAATTTAATGTTAACAATCCGTAACATTCCTTCCACACAAATGCCTTGGGTAGGATTTGAACACAAGACCTTTAAGTTGGCATACAAACACTCCAACCACTAGACCATAAGTTATTTAGTGATAACTTAAATTATGTTATTATACTTATAAAATAACACTCCTACTACTTAGTGCATTATTATTTTTTTTTTGGCAAATAAAACTTTTTCATTCACCAGAAAAAACCAAAAACATCAAGTCAAAACAACTCGGAAAATCCTATGTGCATCAGTGTGGAACCAAGACCCACCTTCTAGGAAGGGTTGCCACGGCCCACTCTTCATGTGCATACGGGCAAAAACCGAGACCCAAAAAAAACCGACACAATTCGTCGGCTACAACTATACAATGTGACTAAAATGTACATCAAACTATACAAATATATATATACTCAACACACTAGCAGTAACTTTGAAAAACAACAGTGCTTGTATGTATCTTCATGAACAGCACACGATGATGCCCAAATCAGCTGTAATAGAGCAGCAGTACACGCAAGACCCAAGTCAGCAGTGTATCCAACATCAACATAGTAGCAAAAACTCATCATGGCAGCATGGCATGAGCATCCAACAGCAAGCCAAAAATGAGTAAAAAATAACATGAGCAGTAGCAAATACATGCACACATCAGCAATCTCAGACAGTATGCAAATCAGAAGGCCTCAGACTATCAACATTAACCAAAACAGCTCCACACAAACTCCAGTCTAGACCAGCTTCATAACCAGGCTAGGCATCATATCAGCAACAGCCTTTGCACACACAGCAAAGCAGCCAGCATCTAGAGATCAATGGTAAAAGCCAAGCCCTCAAACAAACTTCCCCAGCCAAGCACTAATCATATTACAGCACAATGCACCACATAACATCTTCAGTATACAACATTGATGAAGCAGTAGCCATTAAAGTCAGCACTCATGCAAATCATCATCACAGCAAAAATCCAGCAGAGGTCCAATCATCGAACCAAACCAAATCAGCCCACAATAAATCAACATTAACAAACAACCCTCATTCAATCCAGAACACCAAAGACACTAAACAGATCAAGACAGCTTATTGGAAATTAAGAAGCACTCTACTACCTTCATCAATCCAGAGCAGCCAACATAAACAGACCACAACCAGTGCATTAACAAATCAGGACAACCAACGATTAATATGAACATCGACAATCACAGAATACAGACTAATAAATCTATGACGTACATCATTGCGCACAAGAGCACTAAGAGAGGTTGGAGAACGCACAAAACCACTCCAAATCGCGTCATTTCTTGATTTCCAAACGTGATATATGGTAGATGAATAGATAGCACAAAGTGTGTTCCTGCGTAAAGAATTACCTTTAAGCTTGCAAAAATCCATCCGTATAATGGGATTAAACTTAAGGCCACACCAACTGCGAATAGCTCGAATACACCGCTGACTAAATTCACATTCGAAGAACAAGTGTTCAGCAGATTCGGGACTAATACCACATAGAGGGCAAAGATCATCAGTGACCACTCCAATACTCCTCAACTTGTCCTTCGTTTTAAGTTTCTGAAGAGCAGCCATCCACCCAATAAATCGAGTTCGTGGAATTGCAAGTCTATTCCAAATAACATTGACCCACCGAAGGCGTATGTCAGAATCCAAGAGTGCCATATATGTCTCCTTAATAGAGTATGTATCCTTACCAATCCAGGGTAAAAGCCGGTCTTTAACATAACAAATCTTCTTCAAGGTCCAACTGGCAGTAATAGGTGCATTAAAAACCTCCCATCGGCCACCTTTCGTATATACGCCATGCACCCACCTAACCCAAAGGGATTCCCTAAGATGAGATATATGCCAAGCTATTTTCCCAATAGCTGCCAAATTCCAAACATGCAAGTTACGGATACCCAATCCCCCAGCTTTTTTCGGTTTACAAACAGAGTCCCAACTAACATTTCCTGGTTTCTGAGAATCATGGACGCCAAACCACAGAAAGGAGCGACAGATAGAGTTAACAGTGTTGATCACCCGTCGTGGAAGAATAAAGATTTGACACCAATATGTGGAGATGCCCATCAAGACAGAATTAATGAGTTGAAGCCGAGCAGCATATGAAAGATTTTTCGCACTCCAGGCTCGAATTCTCCAAGTCATCTTATCAGCAATAAGTTCACAATCCGCCATACTAAGTCTCTTCGACGACAAAGGAACCCCAAGGTATTTAAAAGGAAGAGAACCAGAGACAAAATTAGAGATCGCCCTGATTTCTTCTAGTAGGTCGGGGGGAACACCAGCAAGATAGATGGCCGATTTCTCTGAGTTAGCTTGTAGCCCGGATGATTGGGAGAAGAAAAGAATGCAGTTACTTAAAGCACGAACCGAAGATATATTCCCTTTACAAAATAACATCAGATCATCCGCGAAACATAGATGAGACAGCTTAATTGATTTACATCGAGGATGAAAATCAAAGGTTCCTTCGGCACTCCTCAAAATACGAGATAGATACTCCATGCCCAAGACAAAAAGCAAGGGGGATAGAGGATCTCCCTGACGAAGGCCTCGCTTTGCATTGAACACAGGAGTAGGCGTACCATTGATCAAGAGTACATAACTCGTAGAAGTAATACACCGCATAATAATCTTGATGAAAGTAGGAGGAAAGTTCAAAACAATCAACATCACTTTAATAAACTCCCAACTCATTGTATCATAAGCCTTGCACAGATCGATCTTCATAAGACAACTCGGGGCACAATTCTTCCTAGAGTAGTGCTTGACAAGGTCTTGACAAAGCAAAATATTATGCATGATATTCCGACCCGCCACAAAAGCACCCTGAGCCGGATCTATAAGGTCCCCCAGGACGAGCCTAAGCCTAGAACAAACCAGCTTCGAAATACACTTGTAAAGAACATGGCAACACGAAATGGGTCGATAATCCCGCGGATGCGAAGGACATTGAATCTTTGGGATCAACGTTATAGTCGTAGTGTTCCAGCTCTTTAAAATATTACCCGTACGAAAGAACTGCTTGATGGCTAAGCTCACATCCCTACCCACAATATCCCAAGCCATCTTATAGAACTTACTATTGAATCCATCCAAACCAGGAGCTTTATCATCAGGAATGCTCCATAACGCCTGTTTTATCTCCTCATCAGTAAAGAATAGATCCAAAAGCTTGCCTTGTTCATTGGAGAGAACTGGGCCATTTCGAGCAATGTCAACCCGCACTGATGTTCGGGATTGAGGAAGGGCAGTAAAGAAATTCGAAAAGTGATCAAAGAAAGCAGCCTGAATCCTATCAGGATCAAAAATGTCCTCACCATTAAGATGTAGAAAGTTAATCCTATTACTCCGATTCCGATGACTAACACTACGATGGAAGAAAGCAGTATTGTCATCCCCTAACTTAAGCCTCATAATCAGCTTGAAGCCTCATAATCAGCTTGAAGCCTTTTCAGATGATTAGCCAATTCACTTTCAAGGTTAGCCAAATCAAACGACCCAGGGCATTCATGCATTTGGTTCTGAGCATGAAGTAACCCAACCTTCATTCTAGCAATTTCTTCCTGAATCTGATTTCTACCATATTTCACCTTAAGTTGCTGCTTCAGAAGTTTCAATTTTCGAGAAACTTGATAGCTACTTAGCCCCGAAATATGATTATCCCAAACACTCTGCACAACATCAAGGAAATCCTCCCGTTCAGTCCATACATTAAAGAACCTAAACGGCTTCTTGCCCCTTTGATGATCAACAAACTGAATAAGCATGGGCGAGTGGTCATAGGTCCCCTCTGGTAGGAAAGAGACATTGGCACTAGGGAACGCCACCTCCCATTGGTTATTACCAAGAACCCTATCAATTTTACTCATGACTCGCCGCTCCCCTAGTTGCTTGTTATTCCAGGTAAAGAAGCGCCCATTAAAGTGAAGATCATGAATCTCACAAAATGTCATACACTCTCGCATAGGAAGGATCTCATGAAGACGAACTGGAGCCCCCTGTCTCTCATTGAAATTAGCAACGGTATTGAAATCACCCATAACAAGCCACGGACTAGACATAGTTCTACTAATATCCTGCAGCTGACTAAAGAGCTCAAGCCTCTCAGTTCTATCAGTAGAACCATAAACAAAGGTACAGCAGAAGTGTGGTCCAATGCGAGGATGAACGGACATATGAATAAGCTGACTCGAGCACTTTAGGATGTCTACACTCAGATCTTCACTTTTCCAGACCACCACTATTCTGCCACCATTATGCCATTGCAAATTACTTGTAATACACCAATTGGGAAAAGCACGCAGGTAGAGAGCCCCCAATCCCGCCCTCTTAACCTTTGCTTCAAGGATACCAAAAAGGCTTATGTTATGACTACGAATAAACGACGCAATCTCCAACTGTTTATTTACCTTATTGATACCCCTTACATTCCATGCACAAATACTATTCATTGCCCTGGATGGGATAAGCTCCCAGCGCTGTAGATGATGTGTCCACAAGAGGATCCATATCAGAAGACTTCCCTAAAACAGTAAATCCATTGGTTGTGGAGACTATAGGATGTATCGAAGTTGTCATGGAACTAACAGTATCTGGTCGTAAACCCATGGGAGGCATGATAGTATCAGGCTGAGCTTCCTGCAGAACACCAGACTCTTGCTGTGAGCCGCCTCCCCAACCTGATGTTTCTGTTGGTTCGATATCTGAGCAGAGTCTTGCTGGATGTTTTGAGATGGTAAAACATTAACTGCCCCACCCAAACCGTCTTTAGGAATTTTCCTAAACCCCTTTCGAACCGGTCTAAAACCCTCGTCATCCACTTGAAGCTGAGGATTAATCTGCCTTTGTTTCCCCAACCGACAATCCGCAATGTGATGACCATACTGATTACATTTGGAACACCAAATTGGTTTCCAATCGTAATGAACAGGTTGAGTGATTATTTCATCGAATTCATTAGAGAAAAACAGCTCCTCGGGAAACCCCTCCTCCACATTCATCTCTACTAGGACACAGGCAAAAGACATACGACTCTTGGAGCGGGTGGCCTCATCAATTTTCAACACATTACCCAAATAACCAGCTATACGTTTCACAATAGGCTCTGACCAATATTTCAAATTTAATTGTGGAAGCTTAACCCATACAGGAAGGGTAGTAAGGCTAGACTTATCAAGCGAGATTTCCGAGCTCCAAGGCTTCACTATAAACGGCTTGCGATCAAACAAAATTCCATTCATATTACACGCATTCTCCTGGTGTTCCTTTTGATTGAACCGGACTACAAACACACCCTTATTTACTAAACCGATTTTGTCAATCGATAGATCTTTCCAAATCCTGAACGAATCCCTCAATCACTTGAAGAGGCGGGCTGGCACTCGTAACATAACAAACAACAGCATGTTCCCAATATTTCACCTCATCATCAATATCAGACTTACTAATTTTAGCAATAGTACGGGTTGTTCTCCAATCAGTCATAGGGGTTATTGGAACAGGGGGATTAGCAATAGAAACAGAGATCTCACCTGGGCCTTTAGCCGGAGTACCACCTTGAGGAAGACCACCAGCCAACGGAGAGCCCTTCAAAACCGACACCCAGCTAAGCCCTATATTGGCCGACGTCGAGTCTGGAAATAGTCTCGCAGAAGCAGCAACATTCTTGGTACGAACATCATCATTTTGGAACAGATGCCTCTCCGGGGAAAACGAGGATTCACGGGATGAACAACTCACCGGCTTCCTGGGCACCGCCTGAACTTTAGCGGGGCGTCCCCTCCTGCCCATGGCGGAATTTAGGGCTGAGCTCTAAATCAGAGAGTAATCGCACGAGAGAGAAAGTCCAGGCAAGAGAGAGAAAGCTATTTTTTTATTTATTTACTGCATTATTATTATTATTATTATTTTATTATTATTATTATTATTATTATTATTATTATTATTATTATTATTATTATTATTATTATTATTATTATTATTATTATTATTATTATTATTATTATTATTTTTATTATTAACTAGTTGAACAAAATTATTAAAAGTAAGTTAAAAAAATTATAATGAATTAAAAAAAATTAGTTGCAAAATTAAAATTTATTTGGTCAACTAATATTCCTAAATATGACAAAATTAGTTGTATGTTAGAATAGTATTAATCGTATTAATATATATTACTTAGAAAATATTTATCAGTTATTAATATATTACGATATTATTAGTTGTATTTTACTATATTATTAGTTATACATTTTTTTTTCAATTTAAAATTCTGACTTAAAATTGATTTGGTAGCAATTTAGTCGGAAATTCCGACTAACCTTGTCAGTCGGAATTTCCGTGTTTTTGTATAGTAACGGTTAGAGATTGAAAAAAACATTTTTCATGTGTTCTTGAATTTAAGAAGATGATAAGATCTGATTTTCACTTATTTAAAAATTGGAAAAGTCTTGGAATAGGTTAGAAACAACCTTTCTCTATTTTTGTTGAAAATACATTAATCTTACCTAAAATTATTGTTTAAGGTCTAGTATGAGTATTAAATTGAATAATTGTTTATAGAATTTTTTTCTTATATTAAATTAAAAGACAAGGAAAAATAATGACTTATTTTCTAATAAATATAGAACTAATTAAGTTGAATGAAGATTTTGAAATTTAAATAAATGATAAACTTTTTATTTTTTTATGTTTTTAATTTTCTCTTAAAATATACTATCCATGGCAAGATCAAAACTTGCGAATAATTCAAATTCAGGTGTCTAATTTATAGCACAATCACACAATAGCTATTTAATCGTGGCCTATAAGTCTTTATTTTACAACATAAGTATTTACCCGAG
The DNA here is from genome assembly GCA_019776075.1 of Amaranthus palmeri. Lineage (NCBI taxonomy): Eukaryota > Viridiplantae > Streptophyta > Magnoliopsida > Caryophyllales > Amaranthaceae > Amaranthus > Amaranthus palmeri. Next base: position 8,611 of record JAAKBH010001372.1, on the reverse strand, counting down.
ACATAATTTGTGGCATAAATTTTTTGTCAGATAAATATTTTGTTGTGACATAATTTTTGGTGCAACTTTTTGTTTGCCACAAAAAAAATTAAATTTCCCGTGGCAAGATTTGTGGCGCAAGTGCTTGTTTGCCACGATATTAATTTACCCGTGGCAAAAGTGTTTGTTTGCCACGGTATATATTTACCCGTGGCATAACTTGTGGCATAAGTGCATCTTTGCCACGATTATATTAACACATGGCAAAAAACTTAGGTATGGTTGTGATATTGTCTTGAAAGCTATTTTTCCCGTGGCAAGATCAAAACTTGCCACGAGAAACCACGGATTTTGAATTCCCGTGGCATAATTAGTGGCACAAGTGATGATTTGTAGTAGTGAATAGATATGACAATCAAAGAAACAACAAAGAAAAAAGATCTGCAAATTCAAAGTCCAACTTCTAATGCCACAATTATTGAAGCACTGATCACTTCATCAAAAATTGCCCTCAATGGAAAAATGAGAAGGGCAAAGGAAAGGCAAGGGAATCTGGAGGACAACTACTGAAATGAAATTTCAACTAAACAGACTTCGCAAAGCCATGATAGCTGCATGGGGAGAATCCGAGAGTGAAGTAGAGATAGAAGCCCACGTAGAAGAAATAACTGTCAATCTATGTCCACTCACGACGAAAAGTCTAAAGGAAAAGAAGTATTGTCTTCCAATTCATTTCCTAACCACCTATTTAACTGGGATATATATAAATTAATTTAGTTGCTTATGGAGACACAAGAAAATCTAGATGCAAAAACTATCACTTGTCTTCAAATTGACAAAGACCTTAAAACGAGTAAAGACCATGTTTCCTACCTAAATTCTTTTAGGTCCAATGAGCAAAATAGACGATTCTTTGATTTATTAGATCAAAACATGCTGTTAAAAGAAGCATATTATTTTTAATGTTGAATTGAATCAAAATAAATTACTAGGCTTGAATAAGGACCTAAATGATTTTTCTATTCATGATTTCAGTATTGATTTTCAAAATTTAAAATTAGACATAGAACCAAGAAGTATTGAAATTGAAATATTAAAACTTGAATTAAATTCTAGAGGAAAAGCAAAAAACAAAGAAGTTCCCAAATAGATTCCAGACGCTAAAACGAAGAATAGTGAAGTCTTAGGTTACAATAAGAATAATAAAATGAAAAAGGTTTATGTTGATCTCCCTAGTATTAAAGTCTGTGGCTTTTGTGGAAAACCTGGACACCTGAAATTTAAATGTGCCAAAAAGGAACAGCATGACAAAGCGCACGAAATCTATGTCAATTGCATTTAGATTAAGAAATATGATTTATGCATAACCGACAAGGAACCCAAGGATGACTAGATTCCTGGTTCTAACAATCAGTTTGTTTTGCAAGTTCTAGTGAGGGGGAACGGCTCATGGTATCTCGAAATGGGTGTTGCAAGCACATGACAGGTGATTAATCAAAATTTCTCTCACTAGAAGCCTATGATGGAGGAACGACTATGACCTTTGGTGACAATATAAAAGGCGAAATCATTGCCAAAGGAAAAGTAGGAAGGTCAAGTTCTCATGCAATTGATAACATATTTTTAGTCGAGAATTCGAAGCATAATTTACTAAGTATCTCTCAGTAATATCTCGGACCCCGCCTTGTGCGGGATACCGAGAAGGTCCTTTACCTTTTATCTCTCAGTAATATGACAAAGGTAACTCTTTAAACTTTACTTCTGAAAAATGCAAAAATCTAGGAATGACAACGGAGACATAGCTTTGGAAGGTGATAAAATGTATGAAAAAAAATTAGAAAAGAACAATATGAGCAACAGCTTTCTATTGGATTTCATTCACTGTTTTTATTTTTTGTTATTCATTACATCAGTGAATCATACATATATATAGTATTACATAAGAGGGTTATCATATTACTAACCATGGGTTAGTTGTAACTAACTATTTAACTAATTGTGTAACAACCTAATGTATATTCTTTATATGATCAGAAATATACTGAGTACTACATAATACAACAATCTTGAGCACGTGGTCTTCACATGACTGAATCTTGAACAAGTGTTCTTCTCATGACCAGCTGTTGTCTTTATATTTATCTTGCTGTCATACTCTGCATATGACCACGTGTGCTGCACATGACCTGCTGATGCCTTTACTATCATTTTGCTGTGTAGATAAAGTCTTGCTGCTTCTCCTTTATGTTTGCCTCCTGCACATAAGAAAACTAATGCATACTAACTGATCATATTGGGTTGTTATTCTCAATATCCCCCCTCAAACTGGAATGGGTTTCTACCATGCCCAGTTTGTCCAACAACATCTTGTATTGTGCTGAGGGTAGTACTTTTGTTAATACATCTGCTAGTTGATTTTTGGTAGGTAGATAGGATAGCTGGAGTAGTCCTTCTAATACCTTATCTCGTGTAAAGTGACAATCTATTTCGATATGTTTGGTTCTGTCATGAAAGACAGGATTTTTGGCAATGTAAATGGCTGACTGATTGTCACAGTTCAAAGTGATAGGCTTTAGATTTGTCACTTCCAAATCCTTAAGTAATCTTACTAACCAAGTTACTTCTGCTGCTGCAGAGGCCATGGCCCTGTACTCTGCCTCTGAGCTTGATCTAGATACGGTTCCTTGTTTCTTAGACTTCCAAGAAACAGGAGAATTCCCCAAAAGCATAATATACCCACTAACTGACCTCCTAGAATCAACACATGATCCCCAATCACTATCACAGAAGCCTTGTAGAGTAATTTTGTTGGACGCACAAAGTTTAATTCCTTGCCCACAGGTATTGTGTACATATGATAGTGTATATTGTAGGGCTCTCCAATGTGATGTTCTTGGTGCTTGCATAAATTGACTCAGTGTTTGCACAACATAAGCCAAATCTGGTCTAGTATTGGTTAAGTAGTTTAGTTTGCCTATGATGCTTCTGTATAGTGTTGGATTGTCCAATAAGGTCCCTTCTTGAGCAGATAGCTTAAGGTTTACAGGTAAAGGTGTTAGACTTTTCTTTGTTCTACTGAATTCAACATCTGCTAGTAATTCTTTGGTGAACTTGTTTTGAGATAAAGTAATTCCATTAGGAAGATAGTTCACTTCTATTCCTAGAAAGAAATGTAATCTTCCCAAGTCTTTTATACTAAAAGAGTTATGTAAGTATGTCTTAGTCTCTTCAATTTCTTCATAGTTATTCCCAGTTAATATGATATCATCTACATATATGGCTAATATAGTGATATGATGATTTCTTTTCTTGATGAATAAAGAATAGTCATTCTTTGATTGAGAATAACCTTGTAGAAATAATTTTTGTGTCAACTTGGCAAACCATTGCCTGGATGCTTGTTTAAGTCCATATAAAGACTTCTTTAGTTTACAAACCTTTCCTTTGGCTTTAATATATCCTGGTGGTGGATCCATATATACTTCTTCTTTGAGTTCTCCATGCAAGAAAGCATTGTTGACATCTAGTTGCCATAAAGTCCATTTCCTATATGATGCTACTGCAATGAGGCATCTAATTGTTGCCATTTTCACTACTGGTGAAAAAGTTTCTTCATAATCTGTTCCAAATTTCTGATTGTATCCCTTGGCGACCAATCTAGCCTTGTACCTCTCAAGACTTCCATCTGACTTATATTTTACTTTGTATACCCACTTGCATCCTATAGTCTTTTTGTCTGTAGGTAGGGTTACTAAGTCCCAAGTTTCATTGTTTTCTAAAGCTGTGAGTTCTTTGTCCATTGCTTCTTGCCAGGATGAATCTTTTACTGCTTCTTTGTAATTCTTAGGTTCTTGGTAAGCATTGTTCTTGTGTTGTTGTGAGAGTTTATTTATTAATTTGCTCTCAACTATGCCACACCAATGTTGGCTAGTGTTGCAATAGTAATCGTTTAAATGTGCAGGAGGTTTAATTATCCTTTGGGATCTCCTAGTGTTATCTGTTTGAGCTATGTGTTCTGTTTCTGCAGAACATCTTTGTTCTTGTGTGGTGTTTGTTTGCTCAATTTCTGTTTGTTCCTTATATTCATCTACTGCAGAAGTAAAGTCTTCATCCTGATCATTGAAGTCTGTGTATGTTTGCCAGTCATGACTTAGAATGTCACTATTATTGACTGGTAGAAAAATATGATGTATTTTATCCTTATTGGAAATGGACTTGATATACTGAAAAGGAAGAAATTGTTCATGAAAACTAACATCCTTAGTTACACTAATTTCTTGTGTTTCTATATTATAGACTTTATATCCCTTCTTTTGCATAAAATATCCTAGGAAAACACATTGATGTGCCCTAGGTAAGAACTTGTGTCTATCTCTTTTTAGACTGCTTGCATAACACAAACACCTAAACACTTTTATGTGCTCATAACTTGGCTTTTTGCCATAAAATTTTTCAAAAGGAGTTTTCCCATTTATGGATGCCAGAGGCATTCTATTGATTAAATGTATTGCACATTGAATACTATCTCCCCAAAATTTCATTGGGAGATTGGATTGAAACATTAGAGATCTTGCTGTCTCAAGTATATGTCTTTGTTTCCTTTCTACAACCCCATTTTGTTGGGGTGTATCAGTGCAACTTGATTGTTGCTTGATAACCGATTTTTAGCGCGTCGTTATACGCTAGAAACCTAAGCTATGCAAACACATTTATAATCACCCAAAATAATACTACAACGAGTGTAGCGATAAGTCGGGGGTCGAACCACAGAGACAAGGGATGCTAGACTAAAGGTTTGGTGTAGGAAAGGTTGGATGCTTGGTAGGTAGGAGGATGGATGAACTAAACTAATGACAAATATAAAGCAAGGAAAGAAAGCGGGCTTAGGTTAGGTCCACCCTAGGTAGGTCTATTGGAAATAGAGATAGGCTAGGTCGAGGGAGATCGAACGAAGGTCAATCGAGACACTCTAGACATCGAGGGGAAGTTGATGACCTATAGTCATGCGAACGACCCATAATCGCCCTATGTCTCACAAAGGAGTGGCAGGACAAGATTCGACTCGAATATCAATCAATAAACCAACATCAATCTCAACCATCTTTCTGAACATTAAACACAAGACCAAAACCCTAAGATTTCTCTAACCCAAAACCCTAAAACACTACTCTAGCATATTAAAAGCAAAAGCAAGAAGATAGAAAGCATTAAATCTAATCTAGAAAGCATTAAACAAAGAAAAGACATGAAAACACTAAATGGAATGAACAACAAGAAAGCAATAAAGTCTACACTAGAAAAGCAATAAATGAAAGCATAAAGAAAGCAATAAATGACATTAAAGCAATAAAGAAATGTAAACTTACATAAATGGAGAGACTTGAATGAAGAAGAAAGCATAAATGAAAGCATTAAACTATTCTAGGGTTTGAAAGAAATTTACAATGAAGAGTAAATCTAAGATGAACTCTAGAAGAGAGTCATGCCCAATAAATTGAGAAATAAGGTATATAAAGAAAATCTCGACAAAAAAAGATGTCTCTTTAATGACCGACGAATTGGGCTTTCAAGAAATTAATATAAGATGTCCCGTGTCCGTGTGTGCGAAAAACTCATGTTGCCTTTTGCCCGCATTCGACCGAACGAACACATATTCGGCTAAAACAGAAACTTTTGCTGAATTTAGTATGACGCCTAACTTTGTACAACTTACATGAATTATGTAAAGTTGCCTAACTTTTGTATTACATATCCATTCCGTGGTAACTTTTGTTATATATATATATATATATATATATATATATATATATATATATATATATATATATATATATATATATATATATATATATATATATATATATATATATATATATATATTCGACCTCTAGCGAGGTCTCCACGAATGTCACGGAATGTGCGTCGAACTTTAGCAAGGCCTTCGCGAATGTTTCGAAATGTGCGTCGAACTTTAACGAGGCCCTCACGAATGTCTCGAAATGCGTGCGTCTTCTTCGATTATGATGCCTAAGCCTCGAACTCGATCTGTTTCACCTCGAAATCTCCAAAAATACCTAAAATAACCTCAAAACACTGCGGAAACAAGAACAAGGTAAAATCGAGTGTAAAATATATAAAACCAATGAGAAACAACGAGATTCGACACTAAAATAGGGCTATAAATGTGCTCCAAATTGAGCACATCAACTCCCCCAAGCTTAACCTTTGCTAGTGCCTAGCAAAGTGACTAGGTAGGAACAACATGAAAGCACCAGGCATCCCAAAAACAAACTAACTACAAAAGCAAAACAAAACTAAACTATGAAAGCGATAAAGCCTAAAACTCACTGTCGTAGGAATCACGGTCGCACTTAGCACGTACGACAAGCCCTTTAAACCTCAAGGTCTCCCAAAGAGGACGAGTAAGGTCTCGTGAGGGTTTTTCAAAAGGAGACCCACAAATCCAATGCAATGCAAATGCAAGGATGAAAGCTAAATGCAACTAAAAACTACAATGCAAAATCTAATAAAATGCAATGCAAGGTGAGCAGAAGTCAAAGCAACGCGAGCTGTGCACGAGCAAAACTCTTCCCTAGCCATGGGTGTGCAAGTACAATGGTCTCATAAGAGCGCAATATCAAAGAGAAAGACCAACACCACAAACTCGAGATCACTAGGGTAAGCTACATCACAGGCTATGCCACCCACTACCTAGAGAGGTCACAAGTCTACGCTCCCCGGGTAATTTCTCAAAAGATGTGAGAAACATGCAATGACGCTCATGTGTTTGATTTTGGTTCGTGTTTCGCTCAAAATCTTCCGACTAAAGATAAGTCGGGAATCAAACACCTAATAGGGGAGAATCATGGGGATTGTGTCATATCTAACTCCAGCGTAGAACAAACTAAACGGGCCAAGTCGAACAGGTTAGCACAAAGGGTTGTAACGTTGGCTTAGGGTTAAGGTAGGATACATTTGGGAATGTGGAGCTAAGTAGAGGATAGCAAGTGACCCTAAACAAATACCCACAAACATCTCATAATAAACCAATGAAAACTATATCCAACGACCAACAATAACCCAATAATCTCATGTAAGCACAATGATCTCCATCATTAAACACCAAAAACATGAAATCTCATAAACACAAGTGTTTCCAAGCTCATCTCCTAATAATATAACGACCTTCTCACTCACATGAATATGTATGTGTATAAAAACTCAATGAAAAACAAGAGAGAGGTCTCCTCAAAACATAGAATGTATATGAATAACAACAATGAAAGCATGGGAGGAAATAGGAGAGAAATAATATGAGCTGGAAATGAAAAGAATAGAGTCATATGAAACCAACAACCAACGACATAACCAATAACCCACTAATCACTGTAGCACATAACAAACCCCACTATCACTAAGCTATCCTCTAGGTAAGAAGAGGGAACATTTTGGCTCATGTGGAGGTTAAATAACGTGGCTACAAAAGAATAGGAAAGGCAAAAACTTGGCTTATCCTAAAGTCAATTTCGTTCAAGGTAGGCTATTTGGCTATGTAGCTTAATTCTAGCGAACGTGTTATCATCCCTGGTCTCAAGAAAAGCCGACTATACTGGAGAAGAACCGACACAATACTTAGATCCCCTAACTAGCACACAAAATGAATGGAACTCGCAAGGAGTCCAAGAAGGCTCAATACTCACAAGCTAGTCGAAATGCGCCTCTAAAGGTAGACAACCAAGCCACAAACCAAGCAAACCCTAATTCCCCCAAGCTATGTGGAAAATAGGTCAAACTCTAGGTCCCAAAACATGCACAAGGCTAAGGAAATACGAGTTTGCATAAGGTCAGACCACAGAAGTACACACCAGAAGCAAGCATGCCAGTTTCACAACTCAACCACCTTATTGAAAACTAACATGAATATGCAATATCTACACTATGTATGAATGCAAGATGAATATGCAAAAATATACAAAATGATGCATGCCATGAACTAAACTATAGCTACATGATACTAAATGCACAAACAAATGGGTGGAGCGACAATGGAGTTGACCATCCCACCCCCAAGCTAAAGCTTTGCTAGCCTCTAGCAAAGGAGGAGAGGAGAAAGATGAAACATTAAAACCATGGTCAACAAGATTGTCGCAACACCCAACACAAACACAAGCTAGCCAAAAATAGAGAGAGAAGAAGGTCATACCTAGGCTAGGAGGGCATTCACTCCTAGCATTACCATTACCACCATGAAGTGGTCTAATAACTCTCCGCTCCTCAAAAGAAGTGGAGGCATGAAACGCGAAACTTAGAGCAATTGCCTCCCCCAAGCTAGGGTGAAGCTATAGTCTTCATGTTTGGCTCTTAGGCACTTTTGAGCCTTCTTTCTCATACTCACCCTTGCGGGACCGTTAGCATTGACCCTCTCAAAATCGTCGAGTAAAACACAAGCAAAACTTGTGGAGGGTCAATTCTAAAAGTCGTTTGGGTCTGCAAGCCACTACACAAAACAACAATACAAACCAAAACGGGAGCAATGACTAGACAAAAATGCAATGCAATGAATGTAAAAGCAAAAAATGAAACAAAAACAATATCTACAGTTGGGTTGCCTCCCAACAAGCGCTTCTTTTAA
>JAAKBH010001371.1:0-21049 GCA_019776075.1 Amaranthus palmeri | reverse complement strand
AAACCTTTCAACTTGAAAAGGGTCTAAGACAAGGTGATCCACTCTCGCCATATCTTTTTATTTTGGTAAGTGAAGCACTTGTGTGGTTGTTTAAGAAAGCGGAGAATATTGGTTTAATCCAGCCTCTACTTATTGGAAAACATGAGGTAAAATTAAAACATCTCCAATTTGCAGACGATACACTTATATTCGTTCCAAAAAACCCAACGTGCATCATCAATTATTTTAGAATCCTTGATGTGTTTGCTGTGATGTCTAGGCTTAGTTTGAATTACAGTAAATCATGCTTCATCAGCTGGAATACAAGTGATCACGAGTGGGCTAAAGAACTAGCATCCTCTTTGGGATGTACACACACCAAGTGCCCATTCACATATCTTGGTGTACCACTGGGCGATAATATGGCTAAAGGTGCAGCATGGAAACCAGTGATCGAGAAGATACAAAATAGATTGTGTGCTTGGAAGGCTCGAACCCTATCTAGAGCGGGTAAGTTAACTTTAATCAAAAGTGTTCTTAATAGCTTACCCATATATTTTATGAGTCTTTTCAGGATGCCCAAGAATGTAGCCATGAAGATTGTGCAGCTGCAAAGGAACTTCTTATGGGGCAACTCAGATGGAGATAAAAAGGCTATACCTCCTGTGAGATGGGAATCTGTGGAACTGCCGAAAGATAAGGGTGGCCTAGGGGTAGGTAATATTCTGTTCAAAAATCTTTGTTTGCTATTTAAATGGTGGTGGCGCTACTCTGAATCAGACAAACCCCTGTGGAAACGAATTGTACAATCAGTACATGATATTGTGGGTATGAAAGCATCATCCGAGAATTTTAATGGAGTCAAGGAGGGCTTATGGTATAATCTGTTGAGTGAGGATAGGGAAACAACTACAGTTAGAGCAATTGTGGAGGGGGGAATGACTTTGAATGTTGGTAAAGGCAACTCGATCTTATTCTGGACAGACAAATGGTGCGACAATGGCCTTCTAAAGAGGGAATTTCATAGACTTTTTAGAGTGTCAGCACAAAAGCAATGCTTCATCAATGAAATGGGATACTGGAGAGATGGAAGATGGATTTGGAGCTTCTCTTGGAACCGTTTTCTCTATGATTGGGAGAATGAGGATTTGATACGCATGCAACAAATCATCGATGCATGTTCTCCTTGTGCTACTAGGGAGGATACCATATCTTGGGGTGATACTAACCAACTTGAATATCCTTTAAAAAGGATAGGGGCCAAGATAATTGAAGATTATGTGCCTTTACTCCCAAAAACAAGCATTGAGGTGATATGGAGTAATGCAATACCCCTAAGAGCCCAATTTGTTATGTGGCTAGCATCCTTGGAGAAACTAAAAACGGGGGAAATGCTCTTGAATAAAGGGATCATAGATAACCAACTTGCCTTGTGCCCTTTTTGTATGCATGTTGTTGAATCAAATTCTCACATTTTATTTTCATGCAGATTTTCTTGGAGATTATGGATGACTATTCTAGACTGGTGGGGTGTTCCATCTGCACTCCATCTTGATTGCAATATGTTTATTGAGCAATGGCAGGGTCTGGTGAAACGTCGTAGAGAAAAGAAGATCTGGAATCTCATTCTTGGATGCGTCATTTGGTCCATCTGGTTCGAAAGAAATAAAGTCAAATTCGAACAACATACACCAAACATTGCAGAGTTACCAAATATCATTAAAGCAAGGGTATGTACATGGGCAAAGGAGATTCTAGGAGTACAAGTCTTTATTCCCCCAGGCGTCTGACACTTCATATCTGAGATGGTTTTAATGTATTTTTATTGATTATGTTTTTGGTGATGAGCTTGTTTGGCTCCGGGCTTGTATGAGTTTTGGTTGTTTTTATGCCCGGTCCTTGTCTTGGGCCGATGTTGTTTGTTTTCCCTTGCCTTTGTTTTACTTTTGAGGCGATGATGGCATGGAGTTATGCTGTCCGAATATCTGTGATGGTCTAGGTTGGTGTGTAAGGTGTTAGATGTGGATATGGTGGTGTTCTCTTTTGTTATAGGTTTTGGATCATCTGCATAGCCCACCCCTATGCGTTGTTGTGGTGGCCTGGTTCTTGGCCCCCATTTCCAATGGCTTTTTCCCCTCGCGGGGTTTTTTATGCCGGCGGTCTTGGGGCTTCCAAGTTCCAGTGTATATTGTTTTTCAGTTATATATATATTCCAAATTTTCAATATATATATATATATATATATATATATATATATATATATATATATATATATATATATATATATATATATATATATATATATATATATATATATATATATATATATATATATATATATATCCCCTAACCATAAAAAATATGGTGAGACTTAACACTGTTCATCATGAACAATAGAATTACCACGTCAGAATTGCCTTCATTCATTTCCCTTTGTATCTCCTCTTTCCTCCATCTCTTTCTCTGCTTACCTTCTTCTCTTTTCTCTCTTTCTTTCTCAAACTTTAGGGCACGGTAGAGAGAGAACACTAGTGGAAAAAAAACATTTGCTGCGGCTCATTTGCTGCGGTTCTAGATAAACGCAGCTAAAAAAAATTACGGAAAAAAAAATCATTATTAGCTGCGGTTTACACTAAGAACCGCAGCAAATAATCGTTGGGCAAAAAAAAAATCATTATTAGCTGCGGTTTTATTTAGGACCGCAGCAAATACTCATGACCCATGGGCCAAAAATCAAAACTCAGTGAAAAACCCTAACAAATTCGCAGCTTAAATGACCCCTCCTTCAATTCCTTCTTATGAAAATAAACCCTAACAAATTCCTTCTTCAAAAACGGCGCCTCTCCTCCTTCACCTTCAATTCCTTTTTCCTTCTTCCTTCTTCAATTCCTTTTACCTTCTACATTTTTTTCAATTTCTTGTTCAAATCGAAAAAAAATTTCTTCAATTCCGTGTTCTACGTTTTTTTCGATTTCTTCTGAAACGATTTCTTTCAATTTCCTTCAATTTCTTCTGAAATATTCATCCTTTGTTCGATCTTTAATAAAGTTCATGTGGGCTGTGGGCAGTAAAAACCAAGATGCTTGAAGTTCAGCAACAGTTCGTTCATCATTCATCCAACAAAAATCAATTTCGTTTTTTGCGTTCTTCATTTGCGATTTTGCGTTTTAGGCACAGAAAATTCGGTTTAGGCGCAGCAAAATTCTCAGATCTGAAGACACTTTGTTCAGAGACTTTGTTCAATGTTAAACTTGTAATTTTTCGTTTTTAGATTTTGTTCTTGGTTGTTCGTTTTGTTCGTTTTGTTGTAAATTTAGGCGCAGCAAATTTCGTTTTGTTCGTTTTCTTGATTTTTGTTGTTAAGTTTTAGATTGAAGTTTTTTAGACTTAAGTTTTTTAGATTTAAGTTTTTTAGATGTGCGTTTTTTAGATTTAAGTTATGTCATATTTTCCTTTCGTTTTTAGATGTAAAATTCTTAGATCTGGATTTTTGTTGAATTTGATTTGTGATTTCTGGATTTGTATTGATATCCTTAGATCTATTTGTTCAATGTATTGACATCCATTTCTTTTTTTGGCTTTGTATTGACTTCCTTTCGTTTTTCATATCTTCCTTTCACTTGATTTCTTGGTTAGATGAAACTAAAAGCCCAAAAAAAAATAAAAATTTAAAGCCTATTATTGGCTGCGGTTTTATAAGGACCGCAGCAGATGTTAATTTTTTGATTTTGAAAAAATGGACTATTGGCTGCGGTTTTTAGGACCGCAGCCAATAAGATTTCTCATTTGCTGCTACTCCAAGGGCTGCGAGTCAAAACCGCAGCCTATTATGGCAAAAAAACCGCAGCAATTGACGATTTTTCCACTAGTGGAAGAAAGACACGGCAATCTCATCTAGAAATAAAGAACATAACCAATACAGGGAACAAGGGAATATCGGACCATATCTGCTTTTGCGCCATGACAATCTCACTCGAATTAGAAACCAGTACTAGCTTCTCGCCAACCGTGCTTCCTACCAACTCCTTCAACCCCAGACGGTCCTATTGATTTAGCCGCACCGGAACACGCAACTGCCGCCTTTACTCCTTCGCTGAACCATTCTCATTGTTCTTCTCTTCAATCACTATTGTAGTTATTCCTCCATGAAAGACCACAAAAGGGAAAAAACACAACAAGCCTACCTCTAATCATAATCAAAGCAAGCCCATGCAAGAAAGTTGTGTTCATCTCATCAAAAGCAAAGTCTCAATGACATCCACAAATTTTAGGCCTTTCTTCATTGTTGAGAGAAAATGGAGGTCTGAAGTCTCCCATGTCGTCAACAAGCTTAAAATTCAGATTTTTGTAAAGATTCTTTGTTCTCTGGTTTGCTCATAATTTGAAACTGATTCAGTAGAATTAGATTGTTGTTGTTTTTCATTGTTGTTGTTGATTAGATTATGGTTAATTTCTACAATAGTAGAAGATGTATGAGAAGGAAGAGGAGTATATTGGGGTTGTTCTATAGATATTGTGCTCCATAGAATCGCCATTGTTTACTGACGCAAATGAGAAAGATTTTGGCATGAATAGTATTTTTTTTAAAACGGCAGGAAAAGTATTTGAGTGAGGAGAAATGTGTTAAACTGTTGGCTGTTATATGAGGGGTACGATATATGGCACTCTTGGATTCATACCAATTATTCTATCTACCTAAATTAGATTTTTATTTACTTACCTTATTTTGATGCTGCCTGATGATATTTATATACTCCTTTCCTTTTTAACTGAGAATAGTTTTTTCCACCTTTGAAATGAGTTTGTAGCTGACGTGTCATGTTTTGAGATTACAACTTTGGCATTGTTGTTTATAATAGACATTGTTTAATCCGAAACTATAGAAGTTTCTCAAGTTTAGAAAGAAATACAGCAAAATGGGAAAAGTAGTCTTTAGTCTTATATCTTTTGTTACAAAATCATGTATCTTGATGTTTCTTAGTTTAGAATTGAAAATAATTAGCATTTAATGATGACGAGAAAATGGTATGATCAGGCGGTGAATCATTCTTTTTTAATTTGGAATTTCATTTTAATTTACTTCTTTTGATTTAAGAAAAAATTATATAAAACCACCTAATCTATACACTCTTTTTTAAAAAACCACCTTATATAAATTTTTTTTGCAAAAAACTAACTTACATAATACATTTCTTTGCAAAAGACTACATGTTACTCTATTTCGTCAGTTGACCGGCATGTTTAACGTTTGACCAGGTAGTCTTTTGCAAAGAAATGCATTATGTAAGGTTATTTTTGTAAAAACACATGCTGGTCAAACGTTAAACATACCAGTCAACTGACGAAACAAAGTAATAGGTAGTCTTTTGCAAAGAAATGCTTTATGTAAGGTAGTTTTTTGCAAAAAAATTTATATAAGGTGGTTTTTTAAAAAAGAGTGTATAGATTAGGTGGTTTTATATAATTTTTCCATAAATCAAAAGAGGTAAATTAAAATGAAAAGCTATAATATGAAATACTTACAATTTCGTTAGGAGTTTTTTTTTTTGGCAACAAACGCCTTCATTCTTCGATATGTTAGCACTAGTGGAAAAAAGATTATTGGCTGCGGTCTTTTTAGGGGTATTGGCTGCGGTTTTGTCTCGCAGCCCTTGGAGTAGCAGCAAATAAGAAAAAGTTATTGGTTGCGGACATAAAAACCGTAGCCAATACCCCATTTTTAGACAAAAAAAAAAAAGCCATCAAAGGCTGCGGTTATGTCCGCAACCTTTGATGGCTTTTTTTTTTGTTTTTTTTTTAATTTGTTTTTATACATATTCAAGTTTATAGTAAGAATACCCAGAAAAAAATTCCTGCTAAAAATGGAATAGAAAAAAATGGAACAAACTATCAAATTACAAAATCAAAAAACGAAGAACACAAAATTCCTGCTAAAAATCGAAATCAAAAAATCAAAATACATCTAAAAATTACAAAATCAAAAAACGAAGAACACAAAAAACTAAATTACATAAAAAAAGAATTACATAAAAAAACTAAATTACATAAAAAAAAACTAAATTACATAAAAAATCAAAAAATCGAAACAAAATTTCTGCTAAAAAAACTAAAATCAAAAAAACTAAAACGAAATTCCTGCTAAAACACTACAATCGAAAAAAAAACTACAAATTACAATGAATTACATAAAAAAACAAAGAACACAAAAAAAAAACGAAATTACAAAAATAGATCTAAAAATTACATAAAAAACGAAGAACACAAAAAAAATCGAAGAGAATACCCTATAGATCTGTAAATTGATGAAGCATTTCCAAACAAACGTTGAGGCATTTTCGAAAATTGATGAAAATTGATGAAGGATGAAACGAATTTGAAGGATGATTAAGGATTTGAATAAGGATTTCGACTGAATAAAATTTTAGGATGATGAAGGCATTTTCGAAAAGGTTTATGAAGGAAGAAGAAGAAAATTTTAGGATGATGAAGGCATTTTAGGATGAAGAAGGATTTCGAAAAGGTTTATGTAAATTGATGAAGCATTTCCAAACTAAAGTTGTGTTTTGAGAGGAAGAAGAAGGATGATGATGACTGAAATTAGGGTTATGAGAGAGAGAGAAAGAGGGATTCATGGGTATATTGGCTGAAATTGGGTTTATACTGAATAAAATTAGGGTTTCATAAAAACGGCGCCTATGACTGAAATTGGGCTGGGCTTCATATTTAGGCTGCGGACATGAAGAAAACCGCAGCCCTTTATGTTCTTGTGGACTATTGGCTGCGGACTAGCTAACAAACCGCAGCCCTATTGATTTTTTTTTTTAATTTTGTCTTTTGGCTGCGTACAACTTTAAGCCGCAGCCAATTAGCCGCAGCCAATAGCGTTTTTTCCACTAGTTTAGGCCATATTTCATACAGAATCTTTGAAGGTGCTTCTTCTCCACCTTCGTTTCCCGTTTTGACCTTCTTGGTCTGACGGTGACTCTTCTTTGTGATCCAGCGAGTTATGAGCTTGGATTTGAAAGCTCTGAATCTTTCAGCAACAGCTGAACGAAAAATACTCTTCTTTTCTTCGTCGTGCTCGATGTGAAAAATATTCTACAAAATAAAATTATAATTAATATTAATGTCAATTCAATTAATTTTAAAATGAAAGTAAATGAATAAAAATATTAAAGTTACTTACCATAGTATCATCCCATAGTGAGTTCTTTAAACCCTCTGAAACCTCGTTCCACGCGTGCAATATGAAAATCTTGCGCACAGATAGACCTACTTGTTTTCCATATTGCATACACCACTTTCTACATGGCTGACCCAATGCGTTGTATTCGAGGTGCATGGGGTCCGTGACATTGAGGATTTTCGTAGGACCTCGTCCTTTTCGTATCTTAGATGCCATTGTTGTAGTAGGAGCATATGCGGCTATGACCATATCATTAATTGGAGGAGCATCATGAGTCAATTACTCGTATCTAACAAATGCGTCGTCATCCTCATTGGCATGATTATCATCATTTATGTCCTTTTCCTTCCTCATATTATAGCCCTTATCCGACTCACTATGAATATCGTCATCCAAAGTCTCAATATCGGGCACAATTTCGTCTTTGAAAAGATGCATTGTAAATAAAGTACCTGAAAGA
This sequence comes from Amaranthus palmeri, assembly GCA_019776075.1. Lineage (NCBI taxonomy): Eukaryota > Viridiplantae > Streptophyta > Magnoliopsida > Caryophyllales > Amaranthaceae > Amaranthus > Amaranthus palmeri. The sequence goes on along the minus strand of JAAKBH010001371.1, from coordinate 13,424 downwards.
ATATAAATAAAAATACACTAGAACAAGTTTGAGCTTCAAAATACTTAAAATCGTAACTTAACACGTAATTTCAAGCATATGACAATTATTTTCGATTCTAACTTCAACACAATAATATGTACCAGATAGTGTTGTGTGCCAAGTTTCGTGCATAACAAACAAAGTTTAAGCCATTTTACGAGAGAAAGTAACAAAAAAAAAGTTCAAAACACTTAAAAACGCAACTTAACACGTAATTTCAAGCATATGACAATTATTTCCGACTCTAACCACTTCAACACAATAATATGTACCAAATAGTGTTGTGTGCAAGGTTTCGTGCATAACAAACCAAGTTTAAGCCATTTTACGCGCGAAAGTGACAAAAATAGTTTAAAACACTTAAAAACGCAACTTAACACGTAATTTCAAGCATATGACAATTATTTTCGATTCTAACCACTTCAACACAATAATATGTACCAAATAGTGTTGTGTGTCAAGTTTCGTGCATAACAAACCAAGTTTAAGTTATTTTACGTGCGAAGTGACAAAAATGCTTTAAAAACCTTAAATAACATACGTTGTGAATCACTTAATTCAAATGTATTCCTTCCGTGTGATCTAAATGCATATATCCAGCATCTTCACCATCTTAATTCACCGATTTTGGATTGATAAAGGGTGGGGAGTCTTCAAAAATACTATATTCTTCCTCATCCTCAACATCACCTATACCAAAGATACTTCTTTTTCCTAGTATAACAATAGTCCATTTTTTATCAGAAGGGTACAATGTAAAATACTTGGTTGGCTTGTGTGGCTAGTATGAATGGCTCCTTACTATCACGCAAACAATCTAAGTCTACAAGAGTGTATCCACAAGGGTCGTCATTTTTAACGCATCGTCGATTATTATCCACCCACTTGCATTTGAAAAGACCCATAGTGAAAGTACAATAGTCAAGCTCCCATATTTCATGTACCCGCCAGTAGTATACCGATTTAGCATCAACCGACGATTGATCCTTGACACTCGCGTAAAATGTAGATGACGACAAAATAGAAACCCCACTATTTTGCAGATACGATGACTTCTTATCTTGACCCTCAGTCCAAAATGTGAACCCATTGACATCGTAACCCTCATATTTGTTGACATCATCATGAGTAGGGCTGCACACGGTCCGGTCTGGTCTGGTTTGATAGAAAAATTAGACCAGACCAGAAATTACGGTCTGGAAATTTTTCAGACCAGACCAGACCAGTCAAGATACTAGACCGGACCGGACCAGACCGTTCTAGACCGGTCTGGTCTGGTCTGGTCTACGGTTTTTTCTATTTTTGTATTTTTTCAATTGAGAATCTAAGATAATGTATACATTTATACATAGTAAATGTTAATAAATATACTCCGAGTCTTTGATTGGGTCTACGAAAGCCTTCAAATTACATCACCAAACAACAATTACAATAATTTAGTACACCCCACACGAGCAAATTGAAACAATGAATCCATTAATAAAAGACCAAAAACTTCTCAAAAACTTCTTCACTTCAATTAATAAAAGACCAAATAATAAAAGACCAAAACAAAACTACAAACAAAACAAATTTCTGGTCTGGTGAGCTGTGCTTTTTAAGACTGAAAAATTTCTGGTCTAGTGAGTTGAAGAAGGAGAAGGCTAATTTCAGTTTTATAAGGCTTGAAAATTTTCTGGAAATTTCAAGTTATAATATCACCGTGTGCAGCCCTAGTGATGAAGCATGAAGAAGAGATGAAAGACTGCCCGTGAAGAATAGAGATGGTGCGCCGTGAAGAATGGAATCAGGAGCAGCTAAGCAGGACAACAATGGAGATGGGCAAGAAGGAAGTCAGGAGAGCCGTTTCTAATTTCCCAAAGATGAAGATTGATGAAAGTGAAAATGGGAACTTAGGGTTTTTAAGTTTATATACTAAACACTTACATGGAATTGGGCTTGCCGGCTTGGGCCAAAGGAAAACAAAAAATCAGAAAAGTAAAGTCCTAACTCCTAATAAGTACGGTTTTCCGGTTCGGTCTGGTCTGAAAATTTAAAAACCAAGACCAGACCGGAAACCGTAATTTTTTAAAAAAAAAAAACCGGACCAGACCATTTAGACCGTAGACCAGACCAAATACTTAAATTACGGTTTGGTCCGGTTTGGTTTACGGTTTAGACCAAACTATGTTCAGCCCTAATCATGAGGACCAAAAGCTAATTAACCACTTAACAATTTCAGATACACCCTTTAGTTCTTCACATATTACTCGATTATGAAACCAATCAATAAATGTCTTGTTATGCAACTGCATCAATGCCCTATCACCTTTAAAAGGAAATTTTGCGCGCAATATAAAAGGGATGAACTTCTGAAATATGATGCAACACATATAGGTGTGCTTGTAGAAGACTATCCCGAGAAGGTGTGACTGTTTTGGAGCCAATTCTTCTTTTTCCCTCAAGTCTTCCTTCATGTCGAGAGGTGGGAAATCTTTAGGCTTTGCCATAGTCATATTGTAACAGGCGCAATTTTAAGCACCTTGATTTTCGTTTTAAACTAAGTTTATTAAATCTTATTTTAATTAAATTATTTTGTTGCGCTTAAATAAATTGTAAAATGTTGTATTTTGAATTGTTTAAGTACATAACCAAAATTTTAAAATAAAACTCTATAGTATAAAAACAAATTTAAGTTTTAGCTGAAGAATAAATAAAGTAGTACCCTTAAAAGATTAAGGTCATTTTTGAGTTTATCTGTTCTCCCTTAAAAGTAGTACTAGTAGAAATAGTACTAGTAGTAGTAGATACTAACCGTATAATAATAAGAAGGATAGATAAGGATTAAAAAGAAAAAAATAATAATAAATAAATAAGATTGAAATTGAACTTCACATTGCTTTCACGTGAAGTATCAACTAGCAACTTTACCCATTATTTCCTATTCCACTATCTTTTTCAATCCTTATCTTTGAAATTGGAGAGCTCAAAAACTCCATCTTCATCTAGATGAAACCCCAACCGAATCTCAGCTCACCCACCTCCAACCGCCAACCGCACCACCAAATTCAACTGTATTTTTCCCAGCTGTCAACCTTAGTCGTGGCTGCCCTTACTCGACCAACAAACAATGGTACTCTTCTCCACTAATAAGGTATACCTATTAAAATGGAATTTTCAATCAAGCTTAATTTATTTGAATTTGGGTTTTAATTCTTTTGTTTCTTGAGAATAGAATGAGGAGAAGAAAATGGTATGAAGTATTAGCCATGGAAATTGTAAGAGTCTTATGCTTGAGGTACACCCCCCCAAATTAAACCTTTTTTTTTTAGCATAATTTAATTATGTGTAATAGAAGTTTATTATTAGTTGTTGAATTCTAATCCTTGAAAGATTGATATTGTTTGTTCAAAGTGAGCAATTGATGATTGAGATTTTGGTTAATTTATTCCAATTTAGGGTTTAGTTAAGAAAGTTTGAAGAAAGAGTAAAGCAAAATTTGGTTCCATTATTTAAGATTAATTGTTATAAATTGGAAGTATATAATATGATTTTTACTTGATTTTTATAGTGAGATTTATGACTCTTTAGAATTGGAATATAGGAGAAATTTTGTTATTGTTAGTTGATTGAAGGTTCATGTGTTATTTGGGTTTATACTATGAAATAGTTTCAAATGAATTATCATAAATTAGTATTTGTGTAAGAATTGGATTTTGAGTTTAAAACCAAGTTGATATTTGTTGTTTGATTAGGAATTTAGGTTCACATGGTTACTGTGAGGAACATATTACATTTTGGGTATGATAGAGTAAGTTGATTGAAGGGCTTATATTAGTTGATTATGAGCTATATGTTATTTTGGGATTATGAGCTGATTTTAATTAGTTGATTAATGAGCTAGATCTATGAGTTAGTCGACTTAGAATATGTGATTTGAGTTTAATTTCGAAGTTAAAAAGTAAGTCGATATGGTAGGTGTTTTCTTATTTGATTATAGTTTAGTGTGTTTGGCGGTTAGCGTAAACTTATTAGAATTTTATGAGTTGATTTTGTTAATTAAGGTTATGAGGTGATGTGTTTAACTGAGTTACGGATTGATCTTTGTTAGTTGAGCATTATATGATTAACTTGGTAAGTTAGGATTATGAGTTGGTGTGGTGGACGATAAGTTGGTTTTATTTATTCTGAGAATGAGTTATTTATCAGTTGGAATTATAGGATCGCTATCTGGATTTATTTATACAGTCAGATTAAGGGGTTTTGATATGCTACTTATAAATTAAATTAAGTTTATTAATATTAAGTTGTGAATGATTATAAGTTATAACAAGTGATTAAATTGAATAAAGAAATGCATGTGTTATTCGTAAGTATGTATTTTGATAATCTTGATTGTATGTGAATGTGAAAAAGATTGAAAGTAAACATTGGAATAAGAACTAAGAAATGTCGATACTTGAGATAATGGGAATTGGGTAAATAAAATGTGTGAGGAAATCATTTGAATACTAAGACTTGATTATAAAGAATTTATAATCAAGTATGAAGCAATGTTTAATAGCAATTTATCAATAAAGAACTCTAGAAAGCGAATGTTGTTCTTGAGTCAAAATTAAAAGACATGAACAAGCAGACTTAGTGATGAAATATGAGTAGTCACTAAGGTGTCTGATGACGAAATGTGAGTAAGCATCAGCTGCGATTAAAAGATATAAACAAATATAGAAAATTTCAAGAAAGCGATGGATTTCGCAAAAGACAATAACGAAAGTCCAAGGTCGGTGCCGTAAGGGAATGCTAACTTTATTTATGGACATCCGGCTTTCCGGAGGAATAGAATGTGCCGGTCCACCTAAATGGGGCAGAATGCGGGCAACACCCAGACAAAAGGTACCAGTCCAGGGCGGTGGCATTCTTTATGACCCCGGGTGAGAGTGCACGTTTGTGATAACCCGAGGCGGCATGCGGATATGGAACTGGCTTGGCAGCTTGCAAGCATAAAACTTCTGGGGTGACGACCTCAGACCTCTACTACCGACTAAACGGTTGTGAGAGGAATTAAGATATTAATAAGACACTGTTTATTTTCTTAGGATTTATAATTAAAACTATGAAATCGAATCAAGAAAATAATAACACAAATGTAATCATTAAATTATGTTGTATAAAGTGTACTCAGCAAAAGCTGATTATGTGGTTTTGTTCTTTGAACCTGTCCTGGTGGGGGACAGATTTAGAGATTGTTGAAGTCAACGGTAGCCGAAAGCGCACAAAGATCAGTAATCAACAAAGCAATCTCATCCATTCATATAATAGAATGTAAGTAAAATAAATCTTTTATTTAAAAGTATTTTGGAGCTTATTTTAGCTTATTTGAGAAAAGTTTCCGACCTATAAGGTGTTGTGATTTTGAAACTGCTGGCGCCTGTGACACTGGTTGGTTGATATTTTAAAATTGTTGTTTTATACTTGCAGGGTGACTTTTAAGTCTTATAGAAATATTTTGGATTATCCGATTTACAAACGGAACCCTGCCGGAATTTCTACAGAACTTTATTTTATTTTAAATCTTTTTTTAATGTTCCTTATGAAATTCTTATACATATTTTAAATGTTGTAAACTCTTGTATTCAAATATTTTAGTAAATGTTTACAGGATAATATATTCATTAAAGTGAGTGATTATATTATCGACGTAATAGCTCGACATAAGTATTAAGCTTCCGCATTAGTTATATGTAAGCATGTTTAAGTAGCTGGTTAGTTTCGGGCTGTTACACTTGGTATCAGAGCATGGTTTGATTTTGGGTACGCACGGATCTTCACATCCGAGCGTTTAGGATTTTGAGGTTACTAATTATGTGAAATTGAGTTACAACTTACGAGCGTTGAGGAAATTGAGTTCTGAATTCAGTGAAATGATTTAAAACATATTTCTTGAAAGTGATTGATAGTGGATATATCATATTTTTGGTTAGGGTGGTCAAGTGTCAATGATGATAATGTTTTATGCGAAAGTTGAATGGATTAGATGATGCGTTTAGAGGTTATGAGAAATAAGTTGTGTTTGATTGGTGAACGAATGAACCTATATCGTATATGATATTTGAGTTTATCATATGTTTATGTTAGTAAGAATCATCAATATGGATTAGGTATTTTTGGGTCGAATCTGAGGAATTGAATAAATGAATTATAAAGTTAGTACGTATGGTGAATACATATATATCATTGGTGAATATAACTTCTTTCCAGAAATATGGATGTATATGAAACAAGTTTGAGTGTATCATAAGTAAGGAAATGTAATTAAGGAAAAGTTTATGGGTCATGATTTTAGTCAACTAAAGGATTATAAGGATTTATAGTGTTAAAGGAAATTCCTGATGAATAAAATTGTATTGTAATGATATTCTCTATGTACGTTGATGTTGAATCATAAAAGATTATGTTGCTTGGAAGTTTTATCATAAAGTTGGGGAGAAGAATTAAATCATTGAATTTTGAATAAGGTTGTATTGAGTGATGATATGTCAATCATTTAGTTTAGGACATAAAGCGTATATGAAATTTCATGCTGAGAGCAACTCGAAGCAAAGTAATGTAGGACACAACTATTGGAGAATGGGAAATTATTTGGGGTGTTGATCACTTATCATGTTATGAATTTGAGGACTTCAACTTAGTGTGAGAGTCGATTTGTACAAAAGTCAACCAATAATTATTTGAAAGAAAATCATTATCATTTTAAAGAAAATCTTTTTCAAGTTTGAGTCTATGATTTGCCCTCTTGTGAAATTATACCCTTGATACTAGAAACCAAGTTGGAGTAAAGACTTGATCAACCTTTACTCTGATCCTTGAAACTAGAAATCAAGTAATTGTAGAATTTTCACGATAATGACAGATTCTGCAGCATAACCGATATTTTGAATAAGTAATGATTGTTTTTTTTTCCTTTTTATTTTGATTTTAATTTTGGATATCAATTAAGAAATGTTTTCTCGAAAAGATATTTAATTTGTTTTACACTAAATTTTTCTCTTTTAGTTTCGAGGACGAAACTTCTTAAAGTTGGGGAGAGTGTAACAGGCGCAATTTTAAGCACCTTGATTTTCGTTTTAAACTAAGTTTATTAAATCTTATTTTAATTAAATTATTTTGTTGCGCTTAAATAAATTGTAAAATGTTGTATTTTGAATTGTTTAAGTACATAACCAAAATTTTAAAATAAAACTCTATAGTATAAAAACAAATTTAAGTTTTAGCTGAAGAATAAATAAAGTAGTACCCTTAAAAGATTAAGGTCATTTTTGAGTTTATCTGTTCTCCCTTAAAAGTAGTACTAGTAGAAATAGTACTAGTAGTAGTAGATACTAACCGTATAATAATAAGAAGGATAGATAAGGATTAAAAAGAAAAAAATAATAATAAATAAATAAGATTGAAATTGAACTTCACATTGCTTTCACGTGAAGTATCAACTAGCAACTTTACCCATTATTTCCTATTCCACTATCTTTTTCAATGCTTATCTTTGAAATTGGAGAGCTCAAAAACTCCATCTTCATCTAGATGAAACCCCAACCGAATCTCAGCTCACCCACCTCCAACCGCCAACCGCACCACCAAATTCAACTGTATTTTTCCCAGCTGTCAACCTTAGTCGTGGCTGCCCTTACTCGACCAACAAACAATGGTACTCTTCTCCACTAATAAGGTATACCTATTAAAATGGAATTTTCAATCAAGCTTAATTTATTTGAATTTGGGTTTTAATTCTTTTGTTTCTTGAGAATAGAATGAGGAGAAGAAAATGGTATGAAGTATTAGCCATGGAAATTGTAAGAGTCTTATGCTTGAGGTACACCCCCCCAAATTAAACCTTTTTTTTTTTAGCATAATTTAATTATGTGTAATAGAAGTTTATTATTAGTTGTTGAATTCTAATCCTTGAAAGATTGATATTGTTTGTTCAAAGTGAGCAATTGATGATTGAGATTTTGGTTAATTTATTCCAATTTAGGGTTTAGTTAAGAAAGTTTGAAGAAAGAGTAAAGCAAAATTTGGTTCCATTATTTAAGATTAATTGTTATAAATTGGAAGTATATAATATGATTTTTACTTGATTTTTATAGTGAGATTTATGACTCTTTAGAATTGGAATATAGGAGAAATTTTGTTATTGTTAGTTGATTGAAGGTTCATGTGTTATTTGGGTTTATACTATGAAATAGTTTCAAATGAATTATCATAAATTAGTATTTGTGTAAGAATTGGATTTTGAGTTTAAAACCAAGTTGATATTTGTTGTTTGATTAGGAATTTAGGTTCACATGGTTACTGTGAGGAACATATTACATTTTGGGTATGATAGAGTAAGTTGATTGAAGGGCTTATATTAGTTGATTATGAGCTATATGTTATTTTGGGATTATGAGCTGATTTTAATTAGTTGATTAATGAGCTAGATCTATGAGTTAGTCGACTTAGAATATGTGATTTGAGTTTAATTTCGAAGTTAAAAAGTAAGTCGATATGGTAGGTGTTTTCTTATTTGATTATAGTTTAGTGTGTTTGGCGGTTAGCGTAAACTTATTAGAATTTTATGAGTTGATTTTGTTAATTAAGGTTATGAGGTGATGTGTTTAACTGAGTTACGGATTGATCTTTGTTAGTTGAGCATTATATGATTAACTTGGTAAGTTAGGATTATGAGTTGGTGTGGTGGACGATAAGTTGGTTTTATTTATTCTGAGAATGAGTTATTTATCAGTTGGAATTATAGGATCGCTATCTGGATTTATTTATACAGTCAGATTAAGGGGTTTTGATATGCTACTTATAAATTAAATTAAGTTTATTAATATTAAGTTGTGAATGATTATAAGTTATAACAAGTGATTAAATTGAATAAAGAAATGCATGTTTTATTCGTAAGTATGTATTTTGATAATCTTGATTGTATGTGAATGTGAAAAAGATTGAAAGTAAACATTGGAATAAGAACTAAGAAATGTCGATACTTGAGATAATGGGAATTGGGTAAATAAAATGTGTGAGGAAATCATTTGAATACTAAGACTTGATTATAAAGAATTTATAATCAAGTATGAAGCAATGTTTAATAGCAATTTATCAATAAAGAACTCTAGAAAGCGAATGTTGTTCTTGAGTCAAAATTAAAAGACATGAACAAGCAGACTTAGTGATGAAATATGAGTAGTCACTAAGGTGTCTGATGACGAAATGTGAGTAAGCATCAGCTGCGATTAAAAGATATAAACAAATATAGAAAATTTCAAGAAAGCGATGGATTTCGCAAAAGACAATAACGAAAGTCCAAGGTCGGTGCCGTAAGGGAATGCTAACTTTATTTATGGACATCCGGCTTTCCGGAGGAATAGAATGTGCCGGTCCACCTAAATGGGGCAGAATGCGGGCAACACCCAGACAAAAGGTACCAGTCCAGGGCGGTGGCATTCTTTATGACCCCGGGTGAGAGTGCACGTTTGTGATAACCCGAGGCGGCATGCGGATATGGAACTGGCTTGGCAGCTTGCAAGCATAAAACTTCTGGGGTGACGACCTCAGACCTCTACTACCGACTAAACGGTTGTGAGAGGAATTAAGATATTAATAAGACACTGTTTATTTTCTTAGGATTTATAATTAAAACTATGAAATCGAATCAAGAAAATAATAACACAAATGTAATCATTAAATTATGTTGTATAAAGTGTACTCAGCAAAAGCTGATTATGTGGTTTTGTTCTTTGAACCTGTCCTGGTGGGGGACAGATTTAGAGATTGTTGAAGTCAACGGTAGCCGAAAGCGCACAGAGATCAGTAATCAACAAAGCAATCTCATCCATTCATATAATAGAATGTAAGTAAAATAAATCTTTTATTTAAAAGTATTTTGGAGCTTATTTTAGCTTATTTGAGAAAAGTTTCCGACCTATAAGGTGTTGTGATTTTGAAACTGCTGGCGCCTGTGACACTGGTTGGTTGATATTTTAAAATTGTTGTTTTATACTTGCAGGGTGACTTTTAAGTCTTATAGAAATATTTTGGATTATCCGATTTACAAACGGAACCCTGCCGGAATTTCTGCAGAACTTTATTTTTATTTTAAATCTTTTTTTAATGTTCCTTATGAAATTCTTATACATATTTTAAATGTTGTAAACTCTTGTATTCAAATATTTTAGTAAATGTTTACAGGATAATATATTCATTAAAGTGAGTGATTATATTATCGACGTAATAGCTCGACATAAGTATTAAGCTTCCGCATTAGTTATATGTAAGCATGTTTAAGTAGCTGGTTAGTTTCGGGCTGTTACACATATACTCTGCTATAAAATTACCAATCTCATCGCTTACAATGCCTTGAATCATACTCCTCTCTGGTTGTGCTAGATCCCTCACTTTGTTTTGTAAAACACCCATGCGTCTCTCAAAAGGCTAACACCACCATAAAAAAACTGGACCCAAAAGCTTGATTTCACGAACGAGATGGACAATAAGATGAACCATTATGTCAAAGAAAGAAGGTGGAAAATATATCTTAAACTTGCATAAAGTTATAATCACATTGACTTGAAGAGCATCAAGTTTAAAGGGATTAAGAACTTTACTACAAATTGTGTTGAACAACGAACATAGCTCGGTAATAGCATATCTCACATGTTTTGGCTTCCACGGAGTGCAATCGATAATATCACTTGCATCATTACATGACAATCGTGAGATTTCATGCTTCCCAGCTTCAATTCACCATTTAGGGTCACAAATTTCTTTATGTTGGATGAGTACCCAGACGAAACCTTAATGTCATACAAAGACTCACAAAAGGCCCGCTTCTCTGCTTTGGACAATGTGTAGCAAGCTGGAGGCAAATAAACTTTTTCACTACTCATCTTCTTCTTACCAACCTTTCCCTTGCTACTGCCACCAACTTCATCAGCTCTTTCTCTTTTCTTAATCTCCTTAACCTGTACCCACAACTCTAGATGAATACCCTTACATTCTAAGTAATCTCGCATGGCCTTGACATCCTTTGTCTTACCCGGAGTATGGACAATAAGATGAACCATTATGAGAGTCTTGAGTATGGCATTGCATACATTTTTCTTTATATGCATAACGTCAAGACAATGCCTAACCTGTAGATCTCTCCAATATGGAAGCGTCCAAAAGATTGATTCTTTTTTCCACAGTCGGTCTTCACCCCCTTGCACTTGCCCTATTTTTTACCAAATACAGTCTCAACCCCCTTAACCTGTTCGTAAACCTCATAACCGGTCAACGGTCGACGAGCTACACGGTCCTCAACCTCCCCCTTGAACATCTTCTTCTTCTTACATTATTGGTGATCTCGTGGGAGGAACTTTCGATGGTTCATGAATACATATTTGGCACGTTTTCTTCCTTTTTTTCTTATACCCTGATAAGTTTCCATATGCCAGAAAATCGTTAACATTGCATAAAAGCATTGCACGCAAGGTGAACTCCTCATTAGCAAATGCATCAAACACGGAAGCTCCTTCATCCCCCATCTTTCTCAATCCTCAACGAGAGGTGCAAGATATATCTATGTCATTACTAGATTGCTTAGAACCCGATTTAAGAAGGGAAAGCTTAATGTACTTACGCTTCATACACAACCAATGTGGAAAATTATAGATGACTAAAAGTACTGGCCAAGTACTATGCTGAGAACTAAGATTGCCAAATGGGTTCATTCCATCCGTGCACAGTCCGAGCCTTATATTACGAACTTCATCCCCAAAAGTCTTATGCAGCCTATCAATACTCTTCCACTCCGGAGAATCGAATGGATGTGTGAGCAAGTGATCTTTCTTCTCCCTATCTGCATGCTACCTCAAATTTAACGCATCTTTCTTTATCGAAAACAAGCGCTTGAATCTAGGTATTATTAGAAAATACCACAATACCTTAGCCGGGGGCCCCTTTACGCTTGTAACGCGATAACCCACACCTAGGACACTCTTCTAAGTTCTCATTTTCATTCCAATACAATACACAATCATTCGAACACGCATGAATCTTCTAGTACTCTAACCCGAAAGGACACATTAGCTCTTTGGCAAAGTATGTCGATTTTGGAAGTTCATTTCCCTCAGGAAGCATCTCACCTCACGCTTCTAATAACATTGTGAAACTAGTGTCACTCCAATTGAACTTTGACTTAATGTTGAAAATTGTCAAAATTACTATAAGTTTGGTGAACATTGTACATCCAGGATACAAAGGCTTTTGATAAGCCTCTATCAACAAGTTAAATACACAAGGATGTTTTCCTAACTCATTTTATTGACGTGTCTCGCGTTTTTATAATCGTTTTTATGCACATTACGCGTAATTTTACGTTGTTTTTGTCTTCGGGTTGTTTTGAGATTATTTCAGGTGTTTTTTGACGATATCGAGGTCAAAATCCTAGTGTTCGAGACTACGAATCAAATTTCGAGAAATTCGAAGAGGACACGTTAAAGTTCCATGCACATTTCGAGGCATTCACGGAGGCCCAGTTAGAGTTCGACGCACATTTTGAGACATTCGTAGAGACCTCGCTAAAGTCCGAAATCTATCTATCTATATATTCGTAGAGGCCCAGGCAACCCCATCAAAGATAAAAAAAATTGCTTTTGCCCATAATCGAACCTGCGACCTCACGCACAATTGTGTACAAGCGCTGCTATTACTTACCACTGAAACGATTGCATTAAACTTGCAATGATAGGCGACCAATAGTATATAATCCGTACAAATGATTATTAATTGCAACTAAAACACAATTGTTTGCTGCGCGTTTATTCCAATGGACAAAATTGTAATATTAAATAGATTATTGATTAATTCTTTTATTATGATATTAACTACTTTTATGATATTAAGTAAATCTAAGTTTGATTTTAGGGCATGTGTGTATGTATATTTGTTTGTTTACTGGATCATTAATACTTGATGATAATAATTGTAAGTTGGTAACACAATCAAGTTCACAGTTTGATCGATTAGTTGATAATACAATCAAATTCATAATTTTCTTAGAGACAGATGTTTTCTTCATTTGAGATACAGTAATGATTAATAAGATAGTAAAGTTTTATCTTTATTTTTTTTGTTGTTTTATATGCATCATTCTATCTTAGGTTTTATCGAGTAATGTAAAAATTAAATTTTGGTTAAATTGAACTTTAAATACATATGTAAAATATATATATATATATATATATATATATATATATATATATATATATATTATATATAATATCTATATATATATATATATGTATATATATATCTATATATATATATCTATATATATATATATATATATATATATATATATATATATATATATATATATATATCTATATATATATATATCT
>JAAKBH010001370.1:0-21060 GCA_019776075.1 Amaranthus palmeri | reverse complement strand
CTCCCTCCGTTCCAGTTTACTTGTCCCATTTCCTTTTTTAGCAATTCCTCATTACTTGTCCCATTTCCCTTTTTGGTTATCCTTTTTTTACCTAAATACCCCCACTTTTCCAATTCCCAATACTCCTCTACCACCTTTACAATTAATTTAATCAATTAAAATACCCAACTACCACCTTTTCCAATGGACCCCACTACTACCTTAATATCCGTGTTTGGTCAAATGGGACAAGTAAACTGGACCGGAGGGAGTATATAATAAAATTAAAATTTAATTAAACAAAACAAACATATATTATTAAAACAAAACACGACTTACATCATCACCTTACAAAATTGCTTACGTGTCACATCCTTGTTAAAAATTTTCTCTCTAAGCTTAAATGATGATGTCATTCTTAATGATCTTTGACTTTCTATCTCTTATTTTGAGCATATTATTATCTTATTAAATTTATTTTTTTTACTTTTTGGGTCAAATCACATCTAATGTATTAGAAAACTATATATTTTTATTTCATTTATTTTAATTATTTATAAAATGTTTTGAATTTTATTTATTAAATGAATATCGTTTAGCATATTAGATATTTTAAAATGGTTAAAACATAATATACTTTTATTAGGATTTGTTTTTGGTATTTATCCTCTTGATTCCTTAAATGCAATGATTGATTATAATATGATTTAGGCTGTAACTATTTTTATGTAAGTCACATATATTTTTTATGATAAAAAAATATCTTTGTCGTTTAAACTAATAAAATAATATTGCATAATTCTATGTATTTATATTTGATTTTGAAGTGTGTTATTGATAGCAATAATATTCAATACTTTTGTAAATTAATGTAATAGGTATTTTTGTTAGAAAAATTAATATGTTATTTTTTATTTCAGAAATTCATAACTTCGTATTGTACTTAAGGTGAGAATAATTTGCTCTTTTATTCAAAATAAAAAATAAAAGTATAAATATAATTATATTACGCACAATGCAAAATATGATATAATGTACGTAATGTATACAACTGTTCATAGTGAAATAAAATATAAATATAATAAAAAATATGTCAAAAAATTTGATAAAGCCGTGCATCGCACGAGCATTATCTAGTTTATGTAAACTAAATATATAGTCATAAATTACACATGAAAACAAAATTTTAACAACTTTTGAGAGCATTTATGAATTAATTCAGTAAGTTTGTCATGCAAGCATTCTGGAACATGCTGGGGGTGGCTGTGGACCCTCAATGTTACACACTAAAGCCTTCAATAAAGGCCTGACTCAGAAACAACCCACAGATGCAAATTAGAACCAAGAACTTGAATCTTGGTTTATAGGGCCTGACTTTGTGCCTCTCAGATGGCTGTTGTGCCCTCTCAATGATCTTTACAAAACCTCTCACACTCAGGCTTCACTGACCTGAATCTTGTGGGGAATTTCCTTAATGATTGCTTCACTCACAACCCCAAAGAAACCCTGAGAGTTCTTCACACACATTCTCAGAACTCAAACAAAGTTTGAAGAAAATTTGAAGAAGAAAATATGAAAATTGATTATAGAATGAATCAAATACAAGTCATGAGGCCCTTATATAGGACTTTCATACACAATATTGGCTAAGCCTTCCTACTCTATAAGAGTCGAAAAAGTCACGTGCTACATGCAAGTGCCCTTTAAAACAGAAAAAGAAATCACAACAGTTGGCCTAAAATCCTACTGCTCAAAATCTGTTGATCAGCCCACCTAAAGTCTAGTGCTAAGGGCTCCTGATGGATGATCAATGCAGTCTTGGCCCCTTGATAGCTAGGTCCATGTGCCATGATTCCATTTCCACCCTTCGCATAGTCTGATTGGCTCAGTTCTTCCCTTAGTAAGTGCAGCAAGGTCAGCTGATAGTCAGTTGGCTCATTTGTCCTGTCTCTAGTGGCAGTGTTAGTTGTTTGAGCCCTATCTTGCTTCTTAGGGCTTTTCAGGGGCTTCTCTTGGTTTGTATAGCAAGTTAACCCTCTCCCAAGTCCATCCATGCCCTTAGATATCACACCATTGTTTTGGTGAGGATTTGGTGCAGGTGTTTTGGTCAAAAAACCCTGATGTGTTTTGGTCACCTCAGTTTGCCCATTTATTTGGGGGTGATGGGCTGTGCTAAAGGTCCCCATAATGTCCTCCAAAAGCAACTAAGGAACTTACTGTCCCTGTCTGATACAATGGTCCTTGGAATGCCATGTAACCTTACTATTTCAGAAAAGTACAGCTTTGCTATATGTTTGGCTTCATCTACCTTGTTGCAAGCAATGAAATGTGCCATTTTTGAGAATCTGTCAACAACCACCATGACTGAGTCTCTGATACAAATGTGGTTGTATCAAATGGAGGCAACCAAACAAGCCAAGGAAGTCAAAATATGCTCAAAAACATAAAAAAGAGCAGCAACTCAAATATGACGATCAGGGCACCTTGGTGGGGTTGTACAGATCACACCTGAGCTTATTTTGGGACACCAAGGGTAGATTTGGAATCTCTACACTTGGAACTCACTATCAGGACCAAAGAAGTTCAAAGAACATCATGGCAAAGGCTCGAGAAATGGTGCTCAAGGTCGCTTGTTTGACAGATTTTCTGATTTTAATATTAGTGTGTAATTTTCTGTTTTTGGCTCATTTAAAACGTGCACATGTGTCACGTGAGTGCTTTTAAGACATTTCTCTTATGTTGTGTAATAAGCCTATATATAGGCATAGGCTTCCATTGTAATAGATAGTTCATAATTCACTTTTTGAGAAATAATACAAGGAATATTTTGGAAAAATATTTTCTTTTGTTTTGAAGTTTTGTGTGTGCAAACTTCATCAAGATTGTGGAGTTTAAGGAGTTGTGGAACAATCCTTAACCTCTAGAATCTCACACAAACCAAGGGGACCTTGGGTTGTGCTTAGGCTAAGAGGATTGGGAGAAGGAACCAAGACGTTAGTCATATCCATCAACAACAATCAACCAAGAATCTGATTCTTGGAGTGTTTGTGATCAATAGGGCTGTTTTGGCCCAATTTTGCGAGTTTGTCATCGTGTATTCAAGCCCATGAATGATTCAATGCCCATCTATGCAACATAGAGGATCTATCTTGCCTTAGATTCGCATCAGTCTCTTCTTCTTTGAGTTCTTGGCAAAGCTACCACAAAATCCATGCTCAAGTGTTCCCAAGGTCTCTCAGCAACTGGTAAGGGAATGTATTTCCCTTTGTGAAAAGT
The DNA here is from genome assembly GCA_019776075.1 of Amaranthus palmeri. Classification (NCBI taxonomy): domain Eukaryota; kingdom Viridiplantae; phylum Streptophyta; class Magnoliopsida; order Caryophyllales; family Amaranthaceae; genus Amaranthus; species Amaranthus palmeri. Next base: position 17,805 of record JAAKBH010001370.1, on the reverse strand, counting down.
GATTTTGGCTTTTATGCATGCTTCACACCTTAGGATGTGCTTGCCTACAGTGCCTAGCATTTTTGGCCAAAAAAAAATGTTGGCTTACCATGTCTAGGGTCTTTTGGATCCCAAAATGTCCTCCTAGGCTACCCTCATTGACTTCTTTAACTATCAACAGGGCTTTTCAGGGGCTTCTCTTGGATTGTATAGCAAGTTAACCCTCTCCTAAGTTTATCTATGCCCTTAGATCTCACACCCTTGTTTTGGTGAGGATTTGGTGCAGGTGTTTTGGTCAAAAATCCATGCTGCTTTGATGGGTTTTGAATTTCTGACTTTTTGTGGGTCTGGGCTCTGTTTCTGTGCTTGAACCATCATCACATGGTTCACATTCGAACCCAAGTCCCCCTTGAAATTCAAAGCATGTACTAAACGCAAAGCCATCTTACTTAAATTAATATTTAAAAGACTATTATTATCATTTATTAATATGGAAATAAGTTTCCAAATTGAAAGTTTCCAAAATGACTTCTATTATTAAAGTTTAACTTTTATTGTAAAATTAAGAATATAATTATTTTGAGATCAAAAATTAAGAATATTATTAGTATCTTTTAAAAATATTTTAAATTTCTTTACTTATATAATATTCTAAATTTTTAGTTTTAGTATTCTTAATATTTTTTTAATATTCTTTTTATAATAATTATAAATGAAATTAAAACATTGTGACTTTAAGAATATTGGTAATCCTCATATTTTTTTGATACTTTTAATTTTTTTCCTTAATTTTAATATGCTTGATTCTTAATATCCTTTCAATTTAATAATAATAAAAATAGTGTAGATCATTACTTTAATTTGATACTTGAACTTTTTTATGTTACTTTTTGTATTCATTATTTGTGCCCAAGTAAACATCTTAATTATAATATTTCCTTACTTTTTCTTCAGTAATTATATACTCCCTCCGATATTTTATGTTATTTCATATTGAGTTTTTCACACATATTAATGAAGATGGAATCTTTGCTTGTAGTGGGTATTATTTTAATTAGGGAAATTCCACGTCACTATGCCAAAAAAGCCTATTTATAGCTGTTGAAAATGCCTTAATATAGCTGTTATGAACTGCTATAGTAAATAGTTTGAACAGCAATAAATCACTAGGGCTATAAATAGTCTTCCATGCTTTCTACAGCGGTTTAGGAACCGCTATAAATTACTGTCAATGCTATAGCTTTTATAACAGCTTTTAAATGTAACCTTTTTTATCCAAAACCGTCGGAATTTAGAGTATTAATTCCGACTGTCTTGGGTTAGTCGGTATAAACCCACATGGAGCCACGCAGGCCTGCGCTGCCATCCATGCGTGCCAACTCCTATCTCCACAATCATGCGCCTAGCAGTATTTGAACTTGAGACCTCAAGTTCCAAAGCACACCACTTCAGCCATCAGACCAAGAGGTATTTCGTGATATATTTTGCAAGACTATTATACTTATTAGCTAATGACTTGTACCTCAATTCTTTAGTTGTAAAAATATTAGTCGTTAATCAATATTATTATTATTATTATTATTATTAATATTATTATTATTATTATTATTATTATGATTATGATTATGATTATGATTATGATTATGATTATGATTATGATTATTATTATTATTATTATTATTATTATTATTATTATTATTATTATATTATTATTATTATTATTATAACCCATTTTAGTGTACTATTAGTATAGTATTGGCTGTATTAGCATATTGTTACTCGTATTATTATTATTATTATTATTATTATTATTATTATTATTATTATTATTGTTATTATTATTATTATTATTATTATTATTATTATTACCTTAAATTTCAGTTGAAAGTTCCTTTTTCTTGAATTTGACATCTAGGTGATCTTGTTAATCTTGATTTGGTGTAGGTGTTTGGGGTGGATTTGATGAAACAAATGAGAATTTTTGTTTCTTGTTGAATAAGGTGATGAGCGTTTGATACTGCTTTCTATAACGGTTGAAAGGGCAATAAATGAGAAAACTATATTTATAGCGGTTGGAAACGCTATAAATAGAATATTTTTTTTATAGCGGTCGCAACAGCTATAAATAAGGTACCGTATTTAGAGCTGTTAGAACCGCTATAAATACGCGTTCTGTTCTTATTGCGGATTGGACGACTATAAATAAGAATTTTTCTTTTATTGCGGTTGTAACGGCTATAGATTGATATTTTTTTATAGCGCTCCGATAAAACAGCTGTAAATCAAGTGCAATAAATGAATCCTTTTGGCGTAGTGCGTGGTAACCTTAAGGTTTTGGGTTTTCCACGTGGTAACCATAACTTTTACAAAAGCTATGTGGTAACCTTGAGGTTTACCAAATTGTTTCACCATGACCTTGAACATAAAACGTTAGCCAACGTTAATTTTGAAGCTTTAAGGTTGTTGTACGCCTATTTATGCGACTCACCATTTCAAATGCCATCAGTTTCAATCTTTTTCTCCCAAAATATAAACCCTAACTCTACCATATTTATATTTAGGGGAAAATATAAGATTTGGATGAAAAATGATAGAGTTGGGGTTTATTTTATGGGGAAAAAGGTTGAAACTGATGGCATTTGAAATGGTCAGTCACATAAATAGGCGTACAACAGCCCTAAAGCTTCGAAATTAATGTTTGCTAATGTTTTTATGTGCAAAAAGGTCACGGAATACAAGAACTTAAACCTCAGGGTTACTACGTGGATTTTTTAAAAGTTTTGATTACCACGTGAAAAACCCAAAACCTCAGGGTTACTACATGGAATTTCGCTTTAAATTATGTAGTAGTGTGAAGTAATGAGTGTATTGGAATCATTAAAGAGAAAATAATTAAAAATAAAACATAAAAAAAATAAAAAAATAAAAAAACTGATTTCGTTAGAGCATTAAACAGGATAGAGAAACGTACAGTAGGAGGGAAAGTAACCAATTTCCAAGTTGGTTAAGTTTACTCTAATCTTGGTCAAAGTACTAAAAATACGGAATAGCAAGTCCGCAACTAAGGCCTTGTATTGATCAAATTACAATTATATAGATTATCATCTAAGTTTACTCTAATCTGAAAAACTACAATCAATAATTCATTTTTCTTCAAAATAGTAGCCAACTGTTGGTGAAAAAAATTCATTGCATTATTTCTCTTCAATGGCTTCAAGTAGTGATGATGAACGATAGGAGGCTTAGTGATGTGCTCGATTTAGAGCACATTTATCTCCTCATTTTAGTGTCGAATCTCGCGTTTTATATTGGTTTTTACACATCTTACGCATGATTTTACCTCGATCTTGTCTCCATGTGCATTTAAGTGTTTTTAGGTACTTTCGAGGAGATTTCAAGGTGTTTTCGTTGCGTACGAGACTTCGACACTTCGATCAAGATAAGGCGCGCATTTCAAGGCATTCCCGAGCATTTCGAGTCATCCCCGAAGGTCTCGCAAAGTCCAAGAGCATTTCGGTACCTTAAAGTATCATCTCAAGATGGAAAAGGACTTGCTCGACCTCCCATTCGGTCGAATAGGGGTCACATTCGGTCGAATCAGCTGTGCTGCACCAAACCAAAGCCAAACGCTCACCAACTCGGGCGAATGGTCCAAGAATCTTCAAAGAGCATGCCAAAAGCTACTGGAAACCCCGAAGGTGACCCATTCAAGCGAATGGGCACCATTCGGGCGAATGTGCCTGTAGATTCGGTCGAATGAGAGGGAAATTTACCGCAGAACTTTTCTTCGCAAGTCTAATTTCGTAGGATTCTTTTAGGGTTTTCACCCCACTCTTGTACAACCTATATAAAGGCTTATTTCTGAACATAAACCCTATGACTTGATTGGGAGTAACCCTCCCACTCTTGTTCATCAACACTTATTGCTTTTCTCTTTAGTTTTTCCCTAGATTTGTTTATGCTTTCTCTAATGTTTTGTTCTTCTTTCTAGCACTTTCATTTATGTAAGTTTTCTTCATTTAATGCTTTTCTATATTTAATGCTTTCTTTAATGCTTTCATTTCATGCTTTCCTAGTGTAGAGTTTAATGCTTTCTTTGTCTTTCAATTCCTTTATGCTTTCTTTCTTGTTCTTCTTCCCATTTAATGCTTTCATGCCTTTTGTTTCTTTAATGCTTTCTAGAATAGGTTTAATGCTTTCCTTTCTTCTTGTTTCATCTTCCATTATGCTAGAGTAGATTTTTAGGGTTTTGGGTTAGAGAAATCTTAGGGTTTTGGTCTTGTGTTTAATGTTTAGGAAGATGGTTGAGGTTGATGTTGGTTTCATTGATTGATATTCGATGCATACCTTGTCCTGCCACTCCCTTGTGAGACATAGGGCGATTATGGGTCGTTCGCATTGACTATAGGTCATCAATTTCCACATGCTATGTAGAGTGTCTCGATTGACCTTCGTTCGATCTCCCTCGACCTAGCCTATCTCTATTTCCAATAGACCTACCTAGGGTGGACCTAACCTAAGCCCGCTTTCTTTGTTTGTTTGTTCTTGTCATTAGTTTAGTTCACCCACCTTCCTACGTACACACCATATACCATTCCCACACCAAACCTTTAGTCTAACATCCCTTGTTCTCTGTGGTTCGACCCCCGACTTACCGCTACACTCGTTGTAGTATTATTTTAGGTGATTATAAATGTGTTTGCATAGCCAAGGTTTCTAGCGTTAAACGACGCGCTTAGAAACCCGTTATCAAAATGGCGCCGTTGCCGGGGACAAGGCGTTTGTTTAGATTTTAGTTTTGGTGTGGTTTTTGCATAGTTTTGTTTTTGTTTTCTTTGTTTTTCTTCATGGCTTGCTATATGTATCAATTCGAGCATGAGTCTTTTAGGAGCTTCCTTGTTAGATATGGGGTTTCTCTCCCTTTTGGGCATAACCTTGAAAAATGGCAAATTTGCCTTCATCTTTATAAGGGTTTCAATAGTGAGACTAGGGAGCACTTGGAGGATTTTTACAGTTATGAGTTTCTTGACCATTCCCCTGTGCTATGTTTGCATTTCTTTAAGTGGACTACCAAGAACGGGTTTTCAAGAGAATATCCTACATTCCCTCCCCTAGAGGTTCCACCAGCCTACCCCTTAAGCACCAATTAAGACGGTGCTCCTGAAGGGACTGAGTTAGAGAAATCGTGGAGTGTTTACCAATTTCAAAGGGCCTTTGAGGAGAGACTAGAGACCCATGACCATGACCTAGACTTCCCTCACCCTATCATTAGCTCCCATCCTTCTCTTGATGATCATTGTTCTTGTGTTGATGCACCACTCACCTATGAGGGCCATGATGAGGTTCCTTGTGCACCTCAATATGATGTACCCCTCACATATGTGCATGATCATCTAGCTAGTTGACCCAATGACCTAGAGGTAGAATTGCTCATTATTGAGGAGTCTCAAGTGCATACCCTAGATATGCCTTCTGTTGAGTCTCACCCTACACCTCTTTGTCATGAGAATCTCCTGGTCGTTCATGTTTATGCTCGCCTTGATGCTTGTGTTGCTATGTCTCTTGCTTCCCTTCCCCCTCCCTCTGTTCATTCTTCCCCCGACTTTTCATCATGTTATGGAAAGTCGATTTTTGTTGTGTTTCGTCTTTCCTCCATTCTTCTCTCCCTCTTTCACTCCCCAACCTCTGCTGTTGTGGGGAGTGAGTTTGACAAACTCCTCCGGAGTTTGACTCGCTACCACGTAGTGAGTCAGGTCTAGCTAGAGACCTTTAAGAAGCGCTTGTTGGGGGGCAACCAAACTGTACATTCTGTTTTTGTTGTTTTTGTTTCATTTTTGCTTTTCATTCATTGCATTGCAATTTTGCTAGTAAGTGCTCACGTTTGGTTTGTAGTGTTGTTTGTTAGTATTTGCAGACCCAAACAGCCTTTAGAATTGACCCTCCACAAGTCTTGCTTGTGTTTTATTTGATGATTTTGAGAGGGTCAATGCTAACGGCCCCGCAAGGGTGTGTATGAGGAAGAAGGGTCAAAAGAGCGTATGAGCCAAACATGAAGACTATAGCTTCACCCTAGCTTGGGGGAGGCAATTGCTCTAGCTTTGCGCTTCATGCCTCCATTTCTTTCGAGGAGCGGAGATTCACTAGACCACTTCTTGGTGCAGATGGTAATGCTAGGAGTGAAAGCCCTCCAAGCCTAGGTATGACTTTCTTCTCTCTTTATTTTTGGCTAGCTTGTGTTTGTGTTGGGCGTCGCGACAATCTTGTTGACCATGGTTCTTAATATTTTATCTTTCTCCTCTCCTTCTTTGCTAGAGGCTAGCAAAGCTTTAGCTTGGGGGAGGGATGGTCAACTCCATTGTCGCCTCACCCATTTGTTTGTGCATTTAGTTTCATATAGCTATAGTTTAGTTCATTGCACGCATCATTTTGTATATTTCTCACATATTCATTTTGCATTCATACATAGTGTATATATTGCATATTCATGTTTAATTTTCATTAAGATGGTTGAGCTGTGAAACTGGCATGCGAGCTTCTATTGTGTACTTCTATGGTTTGACCTTATGCAAACTCATATTTCCTTAGCCCTGTGCTTGTTTTGGGACCTAGAGTCTGACCTATTGTCCACATAGCTTGGAGGAACTTGGGTTTGCTTGGTTGGTGGCTTGGATGACTACCTTTAGAGGCGCATTTCGACTAGCCTGTGAGTATTGAGCCTTCTTGGACTCCCTGCGAGTTCCATTCATTTTGTGCGCTAGTTAGGGGATCTAAGTATTGTGTCGGTTCTTCTCCAGCATAGTCGGCTCTTCTTGAGACCAGGGATGATAACACGTTCGCTAGATTTTTGCTACATAGCCAAATAGCCTACCTTGTACGTAATTTGACTTTAGGTTAAGCCAAGTTTTTGCCTTTCCCTATTCTTTTGTAGCCACATTATTTAGCCTCCACTTGAGCCAAATTGTTCCCTCTTCTTACCTAGAGGATAACTTGGTGATGGTGGGTTTGTTGTGTGCTACAGTGATTTAGTGGGTTATTGGTTATGTTCTCGGTTGTTGGTTTTCATGACTCTATTCATTTCATTTCCAGCTCGTACTACTTCTCTCCTATTTCCTCTAATGTTTTCATTGTTATTATTCATACACATTCTATGTTTTGAGGAGACCTCTCTCTTGTTTTTCATTGAGTTCTTATACACATTCATATGTTCTTGTGAGTGAGGAGGTCGTTACATTATTGGGAGATGAGCTTGGAAACACTTGTTATTATGAGATTTCACATATTTTGATAGTGTTGGATGATGGAGATCATTGTGCTTATATGAGTTTATTGGGTTATTGATGGTTGTGCATATAGTTTTCATCGGTTTATTATATGGGAAGTTGGAGAAGTGTAGTTTCCTCTTGCCTGAAGTAAGCTTCTTGGGGTATATTATAGGGAAAGAAGGAATTAAAGTGGACCCAAGCAAAGTCAAGGCAATCCAGGACTGGCCTGCACCTACTACACTGACACAAGTGAGATCATTCCATGGTTTGGCTTCCTTTTACAGGAGGTTCATACAAAACTTTAGTACCATCATGGCACCTATTACAGATTGCACAAAAAAGGGAAAGTTTGAGTGGACCTTAGCTGCACAGAAGGCTTTTGAGACACTTAAAGACAGAATGTGTAGGGCACCTATCCTCAAACTGCCTGATTTCACCAAGCCTTTTGAGGTGGAATGTGATGCCTCTGGACTTGGAATAGGAGCACTGTTGGTTCAAGAAGGTAGACCTATAGCTTTTTTTCAGTGAGAAGTTCAATGCAAGCAGGATGAACTACTCTACCTATGACAAGGAATTCTATGCTATTATCAGGGCTTCAGAACATTTGTCTCACTACCTAAGAATCCAGCCATTTGTGCTATACACAGACCATGAATCACTTAAACATATAAATGGTGATTATAAGCTACAAGGCAAACATAATAGGTGGGTAGAATTCATGCAGACCTTTGACTTTGTGGCTAAGTATAAGGCAGGAAATTAGTCCTAGCTGATGCACTTAGTAGAAAGCATAGCCTGTTAGGAATCCTGAGTTCAAGAGTGTTAGGGTTTGAAATGATTAAGGAACAATATGCACATTGTCCTGATTTTTCTGAAATTTACAAGGCTTGTCTTAGCAGACCTCAGGGACTTTACTGCATACAACAAGGATACCTCTTTAAAGGCAATAGACTGTGTATACCTAAACAGCCTCTAAGAACCTTACTAGTTCAGGAAGTGCATGAAGGAGGGTTAGCAGGACATTTAGGCATACAAAAAACCTTAGACATGCTTGCACAGCACTTTCATTGGCCTAAGATGCTTGGCACAAATGGGAAATATATTCTGAGATGTGAGACCTGCTTGAAAGCCAAAGTTACTTTTCACAAGGGTGAATACTTACCCTTACCTGTAGCCCACAAACCTTGGGAACATATTAGCATGGACTTCATGATGGCTCTGCCTAGGACACAGAGGGGTAAGGACTCAATCATGGTAGTGGTTGATAGGTTTTCAAAGATGGCACACTTCATTGCTTGCACAAAGATAGATGATGCACAGCATATAGCAAGATTGTTCTTTACTGAAATTGTTAGACTTCATGGGATACCTCAAACCATAGTGTCTGACAGGGACAGTAAGTTCTTAAGCCATTTTTGGAAAACTTTGTGGAGATCCCTAGGCACAAGGCTCTTGTTTAGTACTGCTTACCATCCTCAAACAGATGGTCAAACAGAAGTGACCAATAGAACACTAGGCACCCTACTCAGAGCTCTAATAGGCAAGAATGTCAAGGAATGGGACTTAAAACTCAGTCATGCTGAGTTTGCTTATAACAGAAGCTCAAGTTTAGCCACTAAACACTCACCCTTTGAGTGTGTTTATGGCACTAACCCTGCTTTACCCCTATCACTGATCAATGTGCCTTGTGTTGACAGCAAACAGGAAGAGGCTCTGGACATGATCAAAAAGATGGAGATGTTGCACAATCAGATTCATGAGATTATGGAGGAAACAAACAGGAAATACAAGGTCAAAGCAGATAAGAACATCAGACAAAGGAACCCCATCAAACCAGGAGATTTGGTCTGGATCTACCTAAGGAAAGAAAGATTCCCTCACCTCAGGAGGAACAAACTCATGCCAAGAGCAATTGGACCTTTTCCAGTATTGCAACAATGTGGCAACAATGCTTTCAAGGTCCAGTTACCTGCAGAATACAACATCTCAAATACTTTCAATATAGGGGACCTCACTCTATGTCAGCCTGAACAAGAATTAGGGACAATTCTTTCCCAACAAGGGGAGATTGAAACAAATATAATTGTTTCAGATGAGGAACAGGACACAGAAGCCTCTACATTAACACAGTCCAACTCTCACACTGATAAATAGGCCACCTCAAGCTTACTATCCTCCTCAAGACAAGAAGACAAAGGAGGGAAGACCCATACAACTCACAAGACAATGGCCAAGGGTCCTAGAACAATTCATGACAGCCCCAACATAGAAAGGAGGCTCCAAGACAACAGAAACCATAAAGGGACCCTCTTTGCAAATACAGAAGGAAATTCAAGGAAGATATCTACACCAATGCATAAGGAAAACATAAGAGAGGAAGTAAAGACCATGGATGGTATACCATACAAGTCCAAGAGAAGGGAGCAAAAGCCCAAAGGAACCAATTAGGGCTCAAACAGACATCACTGACATAAGAGACAGAACAACAGCAACACCTGCTAAACAGCTGACCTTGGACAGAGGACTAAGAGCTGACCTGGACTTACCTGAGGCAAACAAAGACAATTATGCAATCTTGGTACATGGACCTAAAAGTTAAGGCCCAAGGACCCTACTGATACAAAACTAAGGCTGTGAGGGTCCTTGGTTTTGTAGGGTTGAAAGAACAGCCCTTTTGGCTAGTGATGAAAGTCTGAAAACTCTGAAAAATCAGCACTCAAACTAATATAGACACCAAGAACTAGCTTCTTGATTTTCTGATGTATTGACTCTGTTGGATCTGTGCTGAAGACTCCTTTGCACTGTGATGATGACCTAACCTTCCAGGTATAGGTAACCCTTAAAGAAGGTCCAGGTTGTTCCACAACCCTTCTTTCTAAAGGATCAAAGTTGCTCCACAACTTTGATGTCAGTTTGCAAGCAAACCCAAAAAACAAAAAAACAACCTTTTCCTGAATTACCTCAAGTGTATTGAAAACTAAAATCAAATCTGTCTTTTACATGATGAGAGCCTCTTCTTATATAGGCTAAAAAAACAGAAAATAACGGTCATATTGTCTAAAGAAAACATGTGCCTAACATGTGCACAATTAAAACAGAAAACAAGGCAAAAATGACTAAGTCTTAAAACACTACTAAAACTTACTGACAGCCTTCCTTCAAGCTCCTCCCTACAAGTCCTGGTGCACTATGAGGAGAGTCCTTGGGCCTTGACTCCTTGGTCCATGTATCCAGATGACATTTCCACCCTGAGTTGGCTCTGGTTGACCCAGGTGTGTGCTCAGCACATGCCCCAAGGTAGGGTATTTGACAGGTGCTTCTGTTGTCCTGTCTCTAGTGACAGTCTTGGCTTTTGGGTCTTTATCTGACTTTTCTATGCTTTCCAGCCTGGTTTCTTGGTTTGGTGAGTAAGTTAACCCTTCATGGGGTGTGTCCATCAGCTTACTTCCTCCTCCTTTGTTTTCCTCAGGATTTGGTGCAGCTATCTTCCTCAGAATTCCTGTTAATTTGGAAGGATTTCCCCCTTTCTGTATTCCTTGAGTTTGGTTGATGTGATCAATGTTTGTGCCTTGAATATGTGATCTTGGGTTCATTATCCAACTTCTAGATGCCTTGTTATATGTAGCATGGTCCTTGTTACTTCCTGAGGCATGTGTTAAAGTCAGAAAGTGCTGATCAGTCTCATCATTTGTGTTTGTGTTCATCTGTTCTGAGCTGATGTTCCCTTGCTGTGTGTCTTCCCCTTGCTCTATGCTTGGAACATTTGTTTCAACTCCTCCCTCTTGGGGAAGAATTGTCCTCAATTCTTGTGCAGGCTCATATAGGGTCAGATCCCCAATGTTGAAGATGTTAGAAACATTGTACTCTGGAGGCAGTTGAATTTCAAAGGCATTCTTTCCAATCTTTCTTATTACTGAGAAGGGACCAATTACTCTTGGCATTAGCTTGTTTTTCCTTAGTTGAGGAAACCTTTCTTTCCTAGTGTGCACCCAGACTTGGTCTCCTTCCTGAATTTCAGCCCTTTGTTTAAAATGTTTGTCTACCTTCAGCTTATACTTTTTGTTGGCCTCTTCCAAGTTGGACTGCACTTCCTGATGTATAGCTTCCATGTGTTTGATTAGATCTTTAGCTTCCATTTGTTTGCTGTCACACAGAGGCAAATCAATTAGTGATATAGGAAGATGAGGATTTGCACCATACACACACTCAAATGGGGAGTGTTTGGTGGCAAGACTAGGTGTGACATTGTAAGCAAATTCAGCATGACATAGTTTCAAGTCCCATTCTCTGAAATTTTTATTAACCAAAGTCCTAAGGAGGGTGCCTAAGGTCCTGTTAGTGACTTCTGTCTGACCATCTGTTTGTGGATGGTAGGCAGTGCTGAAAAGCAACTTAGTCCCTAAGAGATTCCATAGGGTTTTCCAGAAGTGACTCATAAATTTGCTATCCCTATCAGAAACTATTGTTTTGGGGATGCCATGCAATTTTACAATTTCAGAAAAGTACAAATGAGCTATGTGCTGTGCATCATCTGCCTTAGTACAGGCTACAAAGTGTGCCATTTTTGAAAACCTGTCTACCACTACCATGATTGAATCCTTTCCTCTCCTAGTTCTAGGTAAGGCCATCACAAAATCCATACTAAGGTGTTCCCATGGTTTCTGTGCAACTGGTAGGGGCATATATTCTCCCTTATGGAAGGTGACCTTGGCCCTTAGACATGTTTCACACCTCAGAATGTGTTTGCCAACTGTTCCTAGCATCTTAGGCCAGTAAAAATGTTGTGAAAGCATATCCAAAGTCTTTTGAATGCCAAAATGCCCTGCCATGCTTCCCTCATGCACCTCCCTAACCAAAATAAGTCTCAAAGAGGTCTTGGGTATGCACAATTTGTTTCCCTTAAACAGATATCCTTGGCTAATGTTGTATAGGCCCTGTGGTGTGTCTTGGCAGGTTTTGTATACTTCAGCAAAGTCAGGTTAGGTCTGGTATTGATCCTTAATGATCTCAAAGCCTAATATTCTTGAGCCTAATATTCCTAGTAAGCTGTGCTTCCTACTCAAGGCATCAGCTATGACATTGGTCTTTCCCACCTTATATCTTGCTGAAAAATCAAAGGTCTGTAAAAACTCAACCCATCTAGCATGCCTTCCACTTAGTTTGTGCTGACTATTAATATGTTTCAATGCCTCATGATCTGTATGCAGCACAAAGGGTTGCATTCTCAAGTAATGGGACCAGTGCTCAAGTGCCCTTATGATAGCATAGAATTCTTTGTCATAAGTTGAATAATTGAGCCTACTATGGTTTAGTTTCTCACTAAAAAAGGCTACTGGTCTTCCTTCTTGGACCAGGACTGCTCCAATACCCACTCCACAAGCATCACACTCAACCTCAAAAGGTTTGGTGAAGTCAGGTAACTTAAGTATAGGGGCTGCACACATTAGGTCCTTAAGGGTCTCAAAAGCCTGTTGAGCAGCTTCTGTCCATTGAAATTTCCCTTGTTTAGTGCATTCTGTGACAGGAGCCATGATGGAACTAAAATTTTTAATGAACCTCCTGTAGAATGAAGCTAAACCATGGAAAGATCTCAATTGGGTTAAGGTGGTTGGTGTAGGCCAGTCCTTAATGGCTTGGACTTTGCTAGGGTCTACCTTTACTCCATCTTTTCCTATAATGTACCCTAAGAAACTAACCTCAGGAAGTAGAAAACTGCATTTCTCTAACTTGCCATAAAGTTTTTGCTCTCTTAATACCTCAAACAATTGTCTCAAGTGATCTAGGTGCTCAGTGAGTGCTTCACTGTAAACTAAGATATCATCCAAATACACTACTATGAACCTGCCTAGAAAGGGTCTCAACACCTCATTCATGAGTCTCATGAAGGTGCTAGGGGCTCCTGTTAGTCCAAATGGCATTACAAGCCACTCATAAAGTCCATCAGACAGCAAACACCCCTATCACTGATCAATGTGCCTTGTGTTGACAGCAAACAGGAAGAGGCTCTGGACATGATCAAAAAGATGGAGATGTTGCACAATCAGATTCATGAGATTCTGGAGGAAACCAACAGGAAATACAAGGTCAAAGCAGATAAGAACATCAGACAAAGGAACACCATCAAACCAGGAGATTTGGTCTGGATCTACCTAAGGAAAGAAAGATTCCCTCACCTCAGGAGGAACAAACTCATGCCAAGAGCAATTGGACCTTTTCCAGTATTGCAACAATGTGGCAACAATGCTTTCAAGGTCCAGTTACCTGCAGAATACAACATCTCAAATACTTTCAATATAGGGGACCTCACTCTATGTCAGCCTGAACAAGAATTAGGGACAATTCTTTCCCAACAAGGGGAGATTGAAACAAATATAATTGTTTCAGATGAGGAACAGGACACAGAAGCCTCTACATTAACACAGTCCAACTCTCACACTGATAAATAGGCCACCTCAAGCTTACTATCCTCCTCAAGACAAGAAGACAGAGGAGGGAAGACCCATACAACTCACAAGACAATGGCCAAGGGTCCTAGAACAATTCATGACAGCCCCAACATAGAAAGGAGGCTCCAAGACAACAGAAACCATAAAGAGACCCTCTTTGCAAATACAGAAGGAAATTCAAGGAAGATATCTACACCAATGCATAAGGAAAACATAAGAGAGGAAGTAAAGACCATGGATGGTCTTGGGAATGGGTCAAGATACCATACAAGTCCAAGAGAAGGGAGCAAAAGCCCAAAGGAACCAGTTAGGGCTCAAACAGACATCACTAACATAAGAGACAGAACAACAGCAACACCTGCTAAACAGCTGACCTTGGACAGAGGACTAAGAGCTGACCTAGACTTACCTGAGGCAAACAAAGACAATTATGTAATCTTGGTACATGGACCTAAAAGTCAAGGCCCAAGGACCCTACTAATTGTGCACCAAGATCACTAGGGAAGCAGCTCAAGGAGGGCTGGCAGATAGTTTCAGCAGAGATTAACACTTAGTTTTTTTAGGTGTTTGTTAGTTTTTTTTTAAAAGGGCACATGCAGGGCACGTGAGCCTTATTATGTTTAACACCTTAGTGTTTAGAAACTCTCTTACAAGCCTATATATAGGAAGGCTTTCATCATTGTAAAACAGTTTGATTTCAATAATAAGAGGTAATTCAGAAAAGTTCTTCTGTTTTTCTTTGAAGTTGTGTGTGTGCATAGCTTCTCCAAGATTCCAAGGCATAAGAAGTTGTGGAACAATTCTTAAGCTTTGTAATCCCATTCAACCAGGGGGAGAAAACCTTGGATTGAATACTAGGCTAGGAATTTGGGAGAAGGAACCAAAGTTCTCAGTCAATACAACATCAGAAAACCAAGAATCCAGTTCTTGGTCTGTTTCTGATCATTTGGGCACCTAGGAGTGGCAGTGCAGCCTAGATCCAGGAGTTTTAAAGATAGTCAAGGGCACAATCAGTATCTGTGCATTACCAAGATTCCAACACAGCCTTAAGATTGCATCACATTGAAAATGGCAGCATATCAAAACATAGTGCCAGATATTGTAACAGAAAGGTGAAGCATAGATCTTTCTAGGTTGGTGACTTAGTCCTCAGAAACGCCATAGCAGCCCAAAAACAAGAGCACGGCAAATTATTTGAAAATGGGAAGGTTCATATATCATATCTGAAGATTCTGGTAATGGTACCTATAAATTGACGACTGCAAATGAAGAGCAAATCAAGAACAAATGGAACATTAAGATGTTAAAAGGATATTATGTATAATCTCTTTATTTTTGTATTCTTTTGTAAAGTATTCGTTTGTAAGAAATAATCAGATTCAATATACATAGAAAAATTTCAGATAAAAATCGTGTAAATGTAATGAATAAAGAATAATTGTAAGTGGAAGAGTCAGCAGGTAGACTTTGAAATGCATATAAATAATAATGCAATCAAGTGACCAAGCTGGGCTTAGTTATCTGGCTAGTAGGAAAGCCCTGGTTCATTGAAACTAAGGAGCCTCCTAAGTCATGGGGAAGCCTGGTTTATCGTAACTAAGGAACCCAGAAAGTGTTTGATCAAGAGATTAAACATGAGGAAAGTGGAAACATGAAAGAGAAAGACTGAGATGATATTCTAGATAAAAGAGAAGAATACCAGAAACATCAACTCAGATAAAACTATTTAAGTATTTTTCATGAATGAAAATACTTAAAAGTTGGGAGGAATAGATAGATACGGAGATTCCAAAGTTTTACTAAGTTATTTTATGAAGTCATCTGGAAAGCAGAAATCAAGTCCAAGTCGTGTGTTTTAACTTATCGTCAGGATCAGATAAATTTTTCTTGAAGAGCCAAATATACGAGATATAAAAGTAAAAGACAAAGTGTAAAAGTTAACTTATTTCATTGAGTATAAAAATATACTAGCAACTGGGAAACTTCATATGTAAAACAAAAAGAAGAACTATCCAGTAAAAAAAAAGAGAGACTTTTCTTGGCTGATATTAGATGGCTGGCTGAAGGATTCATAAAACCAGAAGGAGTCTTTGAACTAGAAGGAGCTTTTGAATCAGAAGGGACAAAACCACTACCCTGGCCAATTTCAGCATTGTGTCGTTCCTTTAGGACTGGAAGGCAAGACACTATAGAGGTTTGCGGATCTAGGAATGGTTGAATCTTGCAGAACTCCAAATCTGGATAAGCAGTAAGAACAACATTCATTGTCCTCCAGATGGTCCCATCCTTAGTCCTTTCCCTGTTAGTGGCCAACTGAGATTTAAAATATGCCTTGAAAACTTCAGTAAGCTTGTTTTTCTCCTGGGCCCTAACATTTCGTCTCTCAAACTCCAGCTTGGCATTACATGCTTCCCGTTTAGTGATCCATGCCCTCAACTTGTCCTTATCCTCTTTTGCATATTTGAGGAGGTCACTTTGGGACAGAATTAGCTGTTGCTTCTTGGAAAGCTTTACCCACAAAGTAAGGATCTCATTATCCTTCTTTGTAGATAAGACAGAAAAATCCTTTTCCCTCTTTGTAGAATCTTGCTCAACAGATGAAAAAGTGTCCTGAACTTCTTCAAATCCCTCTAAAGCTATCCAGACTCTTCAACACCCTTGGCAATTGTACTTTGAAGCCCCAGGACGTAGTTGGACTGGTTGTAATGATCTTTATGGAGAGCATTATAGTTGTCGTTGATATCTCTGTACTGAGTCTTAGCATGACTCAGATCAGCTTTAATATGTGAAATTTTCAGCTCCAATGTCCTAATTCTACTGTCCTAACTGGCAATCTGCTTAGTCTGGGATTCGTATTTCTTCTTCCAGACATTTACTTCATCTTGCTGAATAGACAAGTCGGATTTGGGTTTACATAAGGCAGACTCCACTTCTTGATTCCTAATCCTCAGCCTCTCTAACTCATCTTTAAGAGAATTGACTTCAGCTTCATGAGACTGTGTCTTCTTACGTAGATTTTGAAGGTCAAAATCATATGTGCTCTTTACCAGGGTACACAACTTAGAAAATCTTGATTCAACCAGATGGCATGAAAGAGTATAATGTTCTTAAAAAAAGGGGGGGAGGGAAAGCGAGGGAGACAAGACCATAAAAGGTGAGTTTACCTCATGAAAACTATGGTTGGGACCTTCAAGGAATTTGTACATACTGTTCACAAAGTCGAATGAAACAAAGTGACCAGAATTCCTACCAACGTCAACTTTCAAGCTGATAGTAGAAGGCTCTTTAGGATGAGGTTAGGTCCCTAGAAAAAGAAATAGTTTTGTAAGAAACAAAATGTGAGTATAAAGGGAAAGAGAATTGAAAGATTGTCTTACCTTCATCTGGCATGTCCTCTGCAAGGGGAGAGGTCACACCAACAAAATTCCAGATGGGAGAGGGTTGGAGTTTCTCCTCAGTTTCAGCAATATCCTCCACATTTATTTGAATGTCTGTGGAGGGGTCTTGACCATCAACATTCTCAGTTAGATCGATTGGATGTAATGGGGGTTGGGTTTGAGTTTGGGCCTGTACATCACCCATCCCAGATTAAGCCACCAGAATCTCCTCGACAGTAACCTGTGCTTGGGGGCAGGGGAGGAAGAAGTACCAGCAGCAACGTCAGGGATGGGAGCCATCTCAGTTACAAAGGCAATAGGTTCGGTAATGATATCAGCCACCTCATCACCTAAAGTCTTAGAAACTTCATCGATGATGACAATGTCTGGTGAAACTAGGGGATTAACAACTACAACAAAAAATAACAATAAAAGAAATATTACCTGCACTAGACGTCATTACATATCTGTCAACACAGAATAAAAGAGTTCCCGAGCAAATGATGTTACTTGCACTAGACGTCAGAACATATCTGGCAACAACATCATCATTTAGGAGAAGAAACAGATGAATGCAATTATAGAAATGAAAGCAGAGGGAGAGTTCTCTTCATTAGCTTCATCCTCACGTTCAGGTGAGGAGACAGGGTTGGCCTTAGATTCTTCTACGACCTTACACCCTTAAAGAATAGTGGACTGTGCTAGGGTGGGATCCCTTCCACAATCAGCCCGAACGTGTCC
>JAAKBH010001369.1:0-21117 GCA_019776075.1 Amaranthus palmeri | reverse complement strand
AACATATTTAGTAAATTAAATCGTTACAAGTACTTTACCAAATTCTAAGGCAAGCATTATTACTCTAAAATATTTTTGGCGAAAATCATGTGATTAAGCATGACTTCAAAAAATTTTTAATTTTAAAATAAAACGTGAAACAAAACATAAACATAAATACCAAAAACGTATAAACCAAAAACATAATAATTAAGAAACTTAAAGACATAAAGACATAAATTAAAAATTAAGAAGCACAACAAGCTAAATAATTCTAATTAAGTAATTCAAGAAAATTATGAGTTGTAAGAGTCAAAGGCGAGCAATGTGACATTCAACAACATCAGTTTCCATATTAACCAAACATAACATAAGTAGCACAACTATAAACTAAGAACCTATCAAAGTCTTTGAAACGAAAAACAGAGAATCAATTATCAAGATTAAGCAAAAACGTAAGCATTCACAAGCATTCATTTAAGTTTGTTTGCTACTCTTCCCCCTTTTGGCATCAATCAAAAAGTAGGGGTGTGGATCAATCCACAGCTCTAAGGCAAGCATTAGAAAAATTAAGATAGTAAGCAGCAAACTAAGAAAATAAATGCCCAAACATAAATCAAGAAAGCATGCAAGCAAACGTATTAGACCATGAGATAATAATAGGGAAGGATAATATGAGGATTAAAAATAGTGGGTTAGTAAGTAGCATAAGCAAAATATAAACTGTTTTGTACCCCAGCTGGTACATAAAAAGCAAAAGAAAATATTGTTTAAAGATTACATATAAAATGGGCCAACAAATTCAGTAAATTTGAAACAGAAGCAGGAGGGATCAGGCAGCAGTCTCCTCATCAACAAATTCAGTTTGCACCTCCACTGTGTCAAGCTTCGCACCAAGACGTGTTTCCATGTCGGTGAGTTGCTCAGCAATGGTAGATAGAGAGGCACGAACTTCACTTTGGAAAGCGATGAGTTGGGACTGCAAGGAATCAAATTTACCAAGGATAAGATCAATTGGAGTTGGAGGAAAGGGGGAGGAGTCTCTATCCAAACCAGTGGGTGATGGTGGTGATGTAAATGGTGGTGGAGTAGTGGCAATTGGTGATGGTGGTGGTGATGGTATGGGTGACACTGGTATAGGTGTAGGTGGGGCATCATTAGTTTGTTTTGTAGGGTGAATGGACACAACTTCATCCTTACCAGCCTTAGCCTTTGAAGCAAGCCTCCTACTCTTCCTTGGAGCGATTTTAGAATCCTCCTTAATGGGCTTAGAAACCTCCTCATCACTTGAACTTGAGTCAACCTCCTCAAGTTCCTCCTGGGAAGCTTCCCCCTCAGAAGGAGCTTCCTCCTTATCCTTATTACCTCTGCCTCCTTAGCAATGGCAGAGGGAACAGCACCTTGATCCTCCTTTTTCTTTTCTTTCTTTTCTTCTTCCTCAACCTCCTCGTCATTCTCAATTTCTTCTTCATCAGACACGACCTCCTCAACATCTATGAGGTCCTCTAAAATTCCTTTTTCATTAACATTTAAATGCAAATTTTTAAGGCACTTAGCGCCTATTTGATTGTTTGCGGACATAGGGAAATGAAGACCCTCAAGCGGTACACCGAATTTCTTAATAATACATGTTAACAACCCTCCATAACCAATCATAAGACCCTTCTCAACAAACTCCGACAAGTGTGACACCATCAAGGACGGAAAATTTATTTTGATATGGTTAGCCATGCAATAAATCAACGTAGCATCGCGTAAATTTACTTCACTCCGCTTAGGAGTTGCGGGGCAAAATGAATCTACGAGCGATGTTGTACAGCAATTTGTGTAATGGAGACAACGACATGTGACTAAATCTTCTCTTTTCCTCCTGACCAAGAAATTTTAAGACGGTTTTCTCAGTAATACCCGAAAAGACAATTTTTGACCCTACAAAAGTAAGTGTCAAAACCAACTGTAGGAACTTCAAACCACTCGCCAATCATCAAACTACTAAACTCAACTTTAATTTCTTTAACAACACTGGAGCAGACACCATTTTCTATAGAAAAGTTTTTAATAAACTCACGCATCAAATTGGGGTATATGTGGTTGCATGAGTAATCGTACATAAGCTTTTCCCAACCCTGATTTTCTAAAATGGCATGAAATTGGGGAAAGAAGGTAGTTACATACCAATATTTGTCAAGTCCAAAGCCGACTGACATTTTCTTAGCTACCTCTTCCGCACTATCAGGATCTATGCGCTTGCTCCGTTTAGGTGGTTTGGATGAAGAAGCACTTTTAGGGGTTCCACGGGTTCTCTTTTCACCGGCATGCATGGATTGTTTTGGTGTGTTGGTCTTGGATGGTTCTTGTGAAGATGAAGGTGGAATGTCAGGGTATATCACTTGTAATGGCTTGGGTTGTGTGGATTTCGGCATTTTCTTGCTTGAAGATGATGATTTTGGGGTTTTCATGATGAGGATGAGAGAAATTGGTGAGGGTTAGGGATTGTAGAAGAAAGAAAATGGGTTGACGGTTTTTAGAGAGGTAAAGGAGTTGTACTTTGGTAATTATGGTAATTGTGATGGATGTGACGTGAGTGTAAGGGTTATAAAGGGAGTGATGGGACGGTTATGAAAGGGAGTACAACTTCTTGAAACGGTTTTAGTGTATGAACCGTGTGAGGTAACGAAAAGTTTAAGTGTAAGTTCGTTGAATTTGTCGATTAAGATAACTACTTTCCGAAACACCTCGATGATCCGTCTTCAATTTTATAAAATAATGTTGGCTCACCGAAATAAATTAAAATGAAGAAAATGCTGGAATTTGTGGAAAGATAAAATATTTTTGTAATTTTTTTTTTTTTTAAATAATTTATAGTATGTGGGTAATAAAATAATAATATATAATATAAAATAAGTTATGCTACTTGGTCTAATTAGTTCAAACATGCAAGCAATCAAGATAAAGTTTAAGACATAAATTTAAATAGAAGCATACCCAAATCTCGCAATGATTGAATGATCAATCTTGGTTGTTGTGGTTGATTGAACCCTTCCGATTTTTCAAGATGTTTTGAGGAGGAATACTAGCAATTAAACGTTAGTGAAGCTTGATCATACCTAGCTCCAACCTCATCTTTTCAAATTGTTCCCTTGGAAGCGGTTTGGTCATTATATCTGCAACTTGTTCACTAGTATTGACATGTTTAACAATAATATTTTTATGCTCTACGTTATCCTTAAGGAAATGATGTCTAATATGAATATGTTTAACTCTAGAATGATGCACCGGATCTTTAGAAATACAAATAGCACTAGTATTATCACAATAAATAGGAACACATTCAAATTTGATACCAAAATCTCTTAACTGTTGTTTAATCCAAAGCATTTGGGAACAGCAGGCTGCTGCTGCTACATACTCAGCTTCTGCAGTGGATAAAGTTACAGTGTTCTGTTTCTTGGAACTCCATGATACTAAACAAGATCCAAGAAACTGTACCATTCCTGAAGTGCTTTTTCTATTCACAAGATCACCTGCGTAATCTGCATCACTATACCCTTTCAAGTCATAGACATCACTTTTAGGATAAAATAGGGATAAGTTATCTGTTCCCTTTAAATATCTTAGAATTCTTTTAACTGCCGTATGATGTGATTCTTTAGGATTTGATTGAAATCTAGCACACAAACCAACACTAAAGGATATATCAGGTCTACTAGCGGTTAAGTATAGTAGTGATCCTATCATGCCTCTATACATCGTTTGGTCTACACTAGTTCCGTTAGAGTCTTCATCTAACCTAATGTTAGTGGCCATGGGTGTATGGTTTGTTTTAGCATTATCTAGTCCATATTTCTTTAAAAGTTCTTTTATATATTTTTGTTGATGAATAAAGATACTGTTAGCAGTTTGTTTAATTTGCAAACCAAGGAAGAAATTTAATTCTCCCATCATACTCATTTCAAACTCATTACTCATTAGGTCAGCAAATTCCTTACATAACGATTCATTTGTAGCACCAAAAATAATATCATCAACATATATTTGAACAACTAATATATTCGAACCTTTATTCTTAAAGAATAAGGTTTTATCAATTTTACCACGTATGAACTTATTTTCAATCAAAAACTTAGATAATCTCTCGTACCATTGTCTAGGTGCCTGTTT
Source organism: Amaranthus palmeri (assembly GCA_019776075.1). NCBI lineage: Eukaryota > Viridiplantae > Streptophyta > Magnoliopsida > Caryophyllales > Amaranthaceae > Amaranthus > Amaranthus palmeri. The sequence continues at coordinate 16,977 of JAAKBH010001369.1, read as the reverse complement.
TAGCCCATAAAGAGCTTTATCAAGCTTGTAGACGTGATCCGGAGAAATTGGGTTTTCAAAGCCAGGTGGCTGTTCCACATATACATCTTCTTCTAGAAACCCATTTAAGAATGCACATTTTACGTCCATTTGATATAGATTATAATTCATGAAAGCAGCAAATGAAATAAGAATTCTAATAGCTTCTAATCTAGCTACGGGAGCAAAAGTTTCAGTATAGTCAATACCTTCCTGTTGATTATAACCTTTTACCACCAACCTTGCTTTGTTTCTAACGATTATGCCGTGTTCATCCAGCTTGTTCCTGAATACCCATTTAAGTCCAATGATTTTCTTGTTCTTCGGTTTTGCTTCTAAGTGCCACACTTTATTTCTTTCAAACTCATTTAATTCATCTTGCATAGCTACCACCCAATCCGAATCTAGCAAAGCTTCTACAAGATTCTTGTGTTCCTTTGTTGATAGAAAAGCGAAGTGTGCACAAAAGTTTCTCATTTGTCCCCTTGTTTGTATGCCTTTGTTCATGTCGCTTATGATCAATTCTAGTGGATGTGACTTATGATGTTTCCACGGTCTTGGAACAAAGTTTCTTGTGGAGACAGATGTGGAAGCTGGTTCATTGACTTGGTTCTGATTTAGTTCAACTTCAGTTCTTTCTTCTTGATTTTCTGTTCGATTTTCTAGATTAGGAACTGCAGGCTGTTCCTGATCTGCCTGTGGTTCCTGTTCTTGATTTTGTTCAACATTCTGACCTTGTTGCTGCTCTACTGGATCTTGCTCCTTGTGTATATTTTCATCATCTTCCAGATCCGCAAGACCTATCTTAAAATCACTTGTTTCTTGTTCACTTGTCATAAAGTTAGTCTCATCAAATATTATGTGAACAGATTCTTCAACACACATTGTTTTCTTATTATAAACTCTATAAGCTTTACTATGAGATGAATAGCCAAGAAATACCACTTCATCACTTCTTTCATCAAATTTACCTAAATTTCGTTTTCCATTAACATGCACAAAACATCGACATCCAAAGACTCGAAAATATGAAATATTAGGTTTAATTCCTTTAAATAATTCGTAGGGGGTCTTAGAAGTGATTGGTCTTATTAAAACTCGTTTTAATATATAACAAGCAGTATTGAGGGCTTCGGCCCAAAAATTTCTAGGTAAACCACTAGCAATCAACATAGTTCTAGCCATTTCTTCTAAGGTTCTATTTTTACGTTCAACCACACCATTTTGTTGTGGTGTTCTAGGTGCGGAGAAATTGTGACTTAAACCATGCTCATTACAATAATCCATAAACTTTGAATTTTCAAATTCTTTACCATGATCCGATCTTATGTGGACTAGTTGATTGTTACTAGATTTCTGAATTTTAGTAGCGAATGCAACAAATTCATCAAAAGCCTCATCTTTGCTAGATAAGAATAAAGTCCATGTAAATCTACTGTAATCATCAACTATGACAAAAACATATCGCTTACCGCTGCGACTTTGGATTTTCATTGGTCCACAAAGATCCATATGAATTAATTCAAGTGGTCTTGAGGTGGTCACGACATTTTTAGTTTTAAAGGATGACCTTGCATGTTTTCCTTTGGCACAAGGATCACATACTTCATTCTTTTGAAATTTTAGGGACGGTAATCCTCTTACTAGGTCTTTAGTACGTAAAGTATTGAGCAATGAAAAACTAGCATGACCTAATCTTTTATGCCAAAGAAGAGGGTCATCTTCTATAACACTTAAACACGTTAGACTGGTTTTAGGAACAGTATGCAGGTCCACCACGTAGGTGTTCCCTTTTCTAATTCCTTCCAGAATGATGTCACCTGTGTCGTTCCTAGAAATCATGCATTTTTCAGAAGTAAAGATTACAGAGTTACCTTTGTCACAAAATTGAGAAATACTTAAAAGGATGTGTTTCAAATTCTCGACCAAAAATACATTATCTATTGCATGGGAACTTGACCTTCCTATATTGTCTTTTGCAATGATTTCACCTTTCATGTTATCGCCAAAGGTCACAATTCCTCCGTCATAGGCTTCTAGTGAGAGAAATTTTGATCTATCGCCTGTCATGTGCTTGGAACAGCCACTGTCGAGATACCATGAGCTGTTCCCCCTCACTAGAACCTGCAAAACGAATTTAGTTGTTAGAAGGTGGAACCCAGCCATCCTTGGGTTCCATGTCGATTTTACAAGCATCAAATTTCTTAATCCAAACTCTATCGACATAAATTTGGTTCGTTTTGTTGTGTTGTTCCCTTTTTAAACATTGATGTTTCAGGTGCCCGGTTTTGCCACAAAAGGAACAGACTTTGTTACTTGGGAGATCAACGTAGACCTTTTTCTTTTTGTCATTTTTGTCATATCCTAGACCTTCGGTTCCTTTGGTTCTAGCATTAAGAATCCATTTGGGAACTTCTCTAATTTTCCCTTTGTCTCTCGAATTTAATTCAAGCTTAAGTCGATCGTTTTCTTTTAAGGCGGATTCTAGGTCGGATCTCATTTGAAAGAGTACACATTGAATTTCTTTCTTAGACTCATAATCTACTTCCATCTCAAATTGCTCAAATTGATTCAATTCAATATTTAACATGATGTTTTCTTCTTTAACCTTTTATAAGGCTTCTTTTAACATCACATTATTATCAAGCAATTCAAAGAATCGATATTGCACATCAGATCTAAACGAGTTAAGGTAGGATATTTGGTCTTTACATGCTTTAAGGTCTTTTTCAGTTTTGAGAGAGATGGCGGTTTGTTTTTCTAAATTTTCGTGAGATTCTAAAATCATTTTAACTAATCTATGTTTATCCAATTTAAATAAATAATCAGAAAATGGATCAGGAGACAGTACCTCTTTTCCTTTAGATGTATCGTCATGAGTAGTCATGAGACAGAGGTTAGCTACCTCTTCTTCTTCCACGGGGGCTTCGGTTTCGGCTTCACTTTCGGACTCTCCCCATGCAGCTATCATGGCTTTGCGGAAATCGGTTTTGTTGAAGTTTCCTTTTGTTGGTTGTCTTCCTGTTTCTTTTGCTTTTCCTTTTGCTTTCTCGTCCTTCCATAGTGGGCATTCCTTTATGAAGTGCTCGGTACTTCCACATTTGTGGCATTCATATGTTTTGGATTTTGAAGTTCCTCTTTCTTTGTAATTTCTTTGATTTTTATACTTGTTGTTCCTGAAGAACTTCTTGAATCTACGTACCAGCATGGCAGCTTCTTCCTCATCAGTTTCTGAATTTTCTTGATCGTTTGCAGTCAGAGCCAAACCTTTGTTTCGGGAACTGTCAGCTGTTCCCAGATGTAATTCATGAGTCATTAGGGAACCAGCCAACTCTTCCAGATTAAACTTTGTAAAATCTTTGGATTCTTGAATGGCTGTGACCTTTGCTCTCCAACGATCATCTTGAGGTAGGCTTCTTAGGATCTTTCGCACTTGTTCATCGGATGGAATAAGCCTTCCAAGGGAGACTAACTCATTTGTGATGTTCGTAAACCTAGTAAACATTTCTTGAATGCTTTCTTTAGGTTCCATAACAAATCTTTCATATTTGGACATGAGCAAGTCAATCTTGGAACGCTTGACTTCGCTTGTTCCTTCATGGGTAACTTCCAGCAGATCCCAAATTTGTTTTGCTGATTTGCAACCCATAATGCGATTGTGTTCATTAGGACCAAGCCCACAATGAAGCAATTTAATAGCAAGAGCGTTCATTTCCATCTTTTGAAAATCTTCTTTCTCATATTCTGTGATTGGTTTGGGAACAGTCTCGTTAATGGAGTTGGTAGTAGTTACCTCAAAATCTCCAACTTCAATGACTCTCCAAACTTGATAATTTTCGGCTTTGATGAAGATCTCCATCCTGTTTTTTCAATAGGTATAGAATTTGCCATCGAACATTGGTGGTCTCTGAGTAGAGTACCCTTCTTCCATACGCTCGTTCATTTTCATCATCTCTAAAGCACCAAGATACGGCTCTCAGGGTTTCCTGATTTAATGAGGAACAGGGCTCTGATACCAATTGTAGAAACGTATAGAGACGATGAAGTGTAACAAGAGGGGGGGGGGGTGAATTGTTACTTGTTCCCGTTGGAGTATTTTCGCCCTTTTCTTGCGGAATTTTGAATAAAGAAAATACTCAAAACAAAATAAAAGAAAACTTAAAGAAACACAATGATTTTAACGTGGGAATAAGAACCACGACCCTCTAGGGATTTCTCTTCTCTATTATTTTATGTAATTCAATTCTCTATTACACAAAATAATTCTCCTTCTCCTTCTCTTCTCTCGGTTTTCTTTCTTGTTCCCTTTCTCTATTCTCCTTCTCTTTCTCTCTTCTCTTTCTCACTTCCCCTTTAGACTTACCCAAGTCTAATTACAAATTCTCTCAAATAAACCCATACAAGATTTCTCTAAATTGGAAGAACAACTTCGGAATAGCACAAGGATTTGATCTTGGAATTAATAAGATTTTTAAAACACTCAAGATCTCCTATTCTTGATTTTGAGACTCACGAAATTTGGGCACAAAATATTTTCGGAAATATTTTTCTCTCAATGTTGATCGCCAAATCTTTGTGCCGGTTAACATAATGATTTTATATACTTTTTAGTTTTAGTTAACCCATAATCCCATAATCCAAAGAAGTGGGATATGTGGGCTAAAAACGTGAGGAGGAAAATAACTTCCTTGGAGGTTACTCCAAGTCTATATATTTATCTTTGGCTAAAAATAGCTATTTTTAGGAGACTTTTTAGGAGTTAGTTATTTTAATTCCTTGACTTATTCCTTGTGCTTCCTAAGTTATTAACCGTACAACAAAACTAAAATATAGAAAAATAAATTCAAGACTTTTTCTAAATTAATTTTGTTGACTTCTCCTCTGACCGGATTCTGAAGGAACACCGTACTGTCTCTATCTGCAACTTCATCAGTTTATCAATATCTGGAACAGTAGAAGTGAAATCTACTCTTGACTTCCTCATTGACCTTCTCTACTGACTTTGACTTTGTTGACTTTGACTTTGACTTGTACGATTGCCATTGACCAGTCCTTAAGTACCATCGACGATTATGATAATCGGATATATTACCTACAACACAATCTCTACAAATATTTTGTTTGTTTATAATTTGTTAAGTCATCATCAAAACTCAAATGGGCCAACACCAGGGATTGGGGATACCTGCATAATAAGAAGCATTAGTCTATCAAGGTCGTTTTTCTCCCAATCGTACAGATGTCGTCTCCATGTTAAGTTCCACACCCATACCCCATTACGCCATAGACCCATCTGGTTAACCATCGCATTGCCATGCTCAGAAATTGAGAACAACCTAGGAAACAGATCCTTAAGTGGGCCATTTGGCACCCACTTATCTAGCCAAAAACTAGTAGACTCACCATCCCCAATTCTAACACTAAGGCCATCCTCAATAATATGTCTTATCTTTGTAGTGTCTGCATCATTCTTCATCAAGTTCCCCCATATACCACCCTTCACATTCTCAAAAGCCATTGAAGAAGCCTTGAGACCCTTTATATTATGAACTGACATTAAAATGCGTTTCCAAAGTGAGCCATTATTCTCTGAAAACCTCCACCACCATTTGAATAATAGAATGAGGTTTTTATATAGGATATTACCCACACCAAGACCTCCCATGGTTTTTGGTAATTCAATGGATCCCCAGTTAACTAAGGGAGTAGGGAAGTAGCCAGATTGTGAATTTCCCCAAAAGAATCTCCTCTGAAGTTTGACAATCTCAAGAGCAACTGCCTTAGGCATTGAAAATACTAAGATAATATATGGGAAGGCTGTTGAGTACACTCTCTATAAGTGTGAGTTTTCCCGCCCTAGATAGGAGTTTTCCCTTCCAATTTGACAACTTCCTTTCAACCTTTTGAATCACATGTTTCCACGCAAAACAATTATTCATATTCGCCCCAAGAGGAAGCCCAAGATATGTGATAGGACACTCAGTATAGCTGCACCCATATTCAAGAGCCAATCCTTTCGCCCACTCTTCATTAGAGGATTGCCATGAGATGATATTCGATTTGGAATAATTCAGTCTTAAACCTGACATCAAAGAAAAAACATCAAGGATCTTGAAATAATTTTTAACAACCCTATTGCATCTGGGGACAAAAATAAGGGTATCATCTGCAAATTGTAAGTGCTTGAGTACTACTCTATCCTTGCCAATCTGGACCCCTTCAATAAGTCCCAGCTCTTCAGCTCTTTTCAACAAACATACTAATGCTTCACTCACAAGAATAAAGAGATATGGTGAAAGTGGGTCTCCTTGCCTTAACCCTTTCTTCATTTTTATGGGTTGGAGAGGTGAGCCATTAAGCAATATGGACAGCGAGCTATTACTTATGCAATTCATGATCCATTTTACCCATTTCGGACCAAACCCCAATTTTTCCATTACTTTCTTCAATAATGACCACTTTACTGAATCATAAGCTTTTTGGAAATCAAGCTTAATTAACGCCTCAGGAATCTTCTTTCTCTTCATCCATGAGATAGCCTCATTTGCTACTAACACACCATCCAAGATTTGTCTTTCCATTACGAAGGCACACTGGGACTCATCAATAAGAGGTGCAATCACATCCTTAAGTTTCAAAGAGAGCAATTTGGCAACTATTTTGTATAGGGCACCCACCATACTAATGGGTCTAAACTCCTCAATAGATGTAGGGTTTTCCACTTTTGGTATTAAGGTCACCCAAGTAACATTGATCGCTCTCGAAGCATCCCCATTCTCAAGTAAGTTAATCACAAAGTTGTAAATATCATCCTTTAAAACATCCCACATTTCCTGGAAGAACTTGAAATTAAACCCGTCATATCCAGGGGCTTTATCCGTTCCACAAGCCCAAACTGCCTGTTTAACTTCTTCCCTAGTTGGAATGCTCTCCAAGTTTCTTATAAGTATGTTATCAAGCACTGGATGGTTGCCTAAATCAAAATCAAATTCGGGGCTATCATCTTTAGCAAATCGAGCTGCAAAATATCTCCTAACTTCTCTTTTTAGATCCTCCACACCCGAATACATTCGGCCATCAATGCTCAACTGGGTAATTTCATTCTTTTTCCTTCTCATTATGGTAGTTGCATGAAAGTATTTTGTATTGTGGTCTTTAAGGCTAAATCCAAAAGATCGAGCCTTTTGTCTCTATATCCTTTCCCTCCTGATGAGCCATCTATTCAATTGACTTTGTAAGGCCCGAACTCTAGCATGTTCTAAATTCTCCAATTGCCTCGATTCTCCAACCTACTGCAGTTTGTGTAATTCATCTTCTAATCTGCATATAGTATTATCCATTGCTCCAAACTTCTCAATGCTCCACTTCTTTATCGGCTGTTTTAGAGTTTTCAACTTATTAAACAAACTCAAATTGGGCATATTACTCCACTCTTCACTAATAAGTTCTTTAAACCCAGGATTCGTGAACCACACATCATAGCATCGGAATGGTTTCGGTCCCCAATTCATATTATCCACAAGTGATAGCAATAACGAGTTATGATCAGAGAATCCCCTCTTTAGCCCCTCAAGGCGAAGGCTAGGAAATTGAAGCACCCAATCATTATCACATAAACATCTATCAAGCTTACTCATGGATTGCGATCTTCCCCATGTAAAACAAATACCATGCAACGGCACATCAATTAGGTTTAGATCATTAACCCATTCTCGAAATTCCCTCATACTCAACTCATTCCTCGCTTGCCCAATTCTCTCCTTCGGACTTAACACTTCATTAAAGTCCCCCAATACTAGTGTAGGTTTGTTAATCGAACCCACCAAGCTTCTAAGTTCATCAAACATACGCTTCCTATCAACTCGGTTTGTTGGCCCATAGACAATCCCAATACAGCAATTGAATCTTTCATTGACAACACATCCATCAAGAAATACCCAACTATCACCAATGTATTTTCGAGACACACTAAATTTCAAAGGATCCCATATTGAGATGATTCCACCACTATGATTATCTGACGCAAAGGACTCACACCAATCATACCCATCAGCACCCCACATGCGTCTAACTCTTCGATCAAAGGAGTTTTTATGTTTTGTTTCAACCAAGCCAACAAAGGATATTTTTTTCTTGCAAATCAACTCTCTTATACTAATGCATTTCTCACCTTTCCCCACCCCTCTAACATTCCACAATAATAGATTCATATCAACAAATAAATAAACACCAAGAAAAGGAAAGTAACTTACTAACAACCCCCGTTAGAGTTGTTCTCCACCTCCATAAGCTGTAAGCGTTTTGATTTTCTAAGCTCCTTAATAACTGCATCTTCATTCGACGAGCTAATTCCAAGTGTTTTTGCAATTCTCCATGTTTCATTAGCTTCAATGTTGCATGATGATGGTACTGCAGCTGGTTCAGGAAGTGAAACAGTAGCTCGCCTCGGTCTCCCCCTTTGTTTTCTTCTTGGGACGCTTTTAGTCCTCTTGTCTTGCGTGGTTATGGTGCATTCGATAGAAGAAATTGGATCAAACCATTCCTCCATATTTGGCAAGGAATGATTATAAAGTGTTGCCATTTCTAGCTCATTTGCACTTGCTGATATGTTTCCAAAATTGCAATTCTCCAAATTATTTTCGAGAATAATACCCTGAGCCTCAATATTAACTGGTTCAAAAACTCCCTCCACCAGTTGATCATTTCTCAGTCTAGGATGATGTTCACTGTGTACTGCCTCTTTTGACGATTCTATCAATTCAAGCCCACCTTCTGGTATCTCACGACATATATCAGGAATTTGTTCTGTCTCATTTTGCACCGATGCATTCTGCCCAGGCCCAGCAGGTTCCTTAGGTATGTTTTCATTCACAAACCCATTAGGACTTTCATCATCAAGTGAGTCATCTTTCTTTAACATTGCTTCAATAATTCTATCTTCCAAGCTTAACTGCCTAACCCATACAGTGCATGAACCTTTCTCCCATGTCACCTTCACGCTCGACTCAATTCTTTTTTGATTTTCAATTCTAATTACCACTCTCGCCGAGGTCAACGTATGCATACCATTCCACTCATCATCCACCTTTAACACCTTTCCCCAAAGTTCCCCAATCATCACAATAGTTTCATAGCTAAAGCAAGTTGGGTTTAATCCCGAGCATTCGATGACAGCAAGTCTATCATGGTAGTACTCATTTTCGCCCCATTTATGCACAGTAGGAAACATTATTCGAAGGTCCGATGATTCTTCAAGGGTTGAGTTTAGCAAGCTTTCATTTTCAAAAAAGAGAATACATTTAGTGGGAGAGATGGAGGATATACATACCACTGGGATCTTTTTCGCCGTAACCTTCTCCCCGACGTATTCCATGGCCGTTGGTGTTTCAAGTTCTATCACTGCCGCCATTTTGAGTCTATTAACCATTGCTGGATTCTCCTTAATCATAAGGTAAAGTTGAGGTTCCTTATGATTTTCATCTTGCTTTCCGGTATTCTTTGGTATCAACTCTATTTCCATGTTCCTGGTATGCGTTGTCTGTGAAGAAGATCCCTTCGGCATCGTCTCCGTCGTCGGCTTTACACGTACTCCTTGAACAACCTCCACGTACCTCCTGTCATCCCTAAACGACGGGAATTTTATGTTACCTTGACGGGTTTGTTTTGTTCTCTCCATGTCAGTTGGGTTTGTTTCAGAGGGACTGTTCATCTTCTTTGTTCTTTCAAAAGGCTTCCCGTCTCTGTTGTACTTGGCCATAGCAACTTTTATCTTATGATTTTTTATCAACGAGCCATCAAATCTTCTCACAGCACTCCTAGCCTCTTCGATGGTATTGAAACGAACAAAGCCGAAAGCCAGCTTGTTCATCTTTCTGATTTTTTTAGAGATGAAAACGTCATTAACCTTACCGCAAACAGAGAAGAAATCTTGAACCCAAGCTTTTGAAATTCCAACCGGTAAAAAGTCCACAAAGAGTGTAGTGTTGCCGGAGATAGACAGTGAGGACTCCCGAGGCACCCACCGCCGGTTGGGGTGAGCAAGCCCTCGATGGTCGCACCGCCTTTCCACCGCCAGCCCATCATGACGTTTCGATATCCAATGCGTGCCGTTGTAGTAGCTGACTCTAGAACTCCTTTCGCCAGACTTTCCCTTTCTCTCACTAAGCATTTTGAAAATATATATATATATATATATATATATATATATATATATATATATATATATATATATATATATATATATATATATATATATATATATATGTATATATATATATATATATATATGTATATATATATATATATATATGTATATATATATATATGTATATATATATATATATATATATATATATATATATATATATATATATATATATATATATATATATATATATATATATATATATATATATATATATATATATATATATATATATACATATATATATATATATATATATATATATATATATCATAGAAACATAAGAAAAAAAACTGAATATTGGGAAACCTCAGACCCGCCGGCATAAAAAACCCCGCGAGGGGAAAAAGCCATTGGATAAGAGGGCCAATACACAGCCCACTCAAAACAGCATAGGAGTGGTCTATGCGTACATCAAACACAAACCTAACTAAAACCAAAATAGGTGTGGAGAAATGACAAAACTCTAAGCCTATAAATACCCCAATACACCCAATCCTAAAGTCAAAACATCCACACCTACACCCATCACCCAAAACAAATATCATACACCATAAAAAAAAACTAAAAAAACAAAAGTCACCACCCCAATCCTAGAATAAAACCATATAACATTCCCTATCAGGATAAATTGTCTACTAAAGTAAGCCGTGGGGAAAAAGAATGTAAGCCCATATACTCCTTCGCCCAAGCGCCTATTCGGTTTTTTAGTGAGGAAACCATGTGTACTATGTTTGGCGTACTACCTTGGAATTTAATCTTATTGCGTTCAAACCACAATGACCAAATGACGCAAGCGAGGACCAAAAACTTCATATGTTTCCATTTCCGACCAACGAATAGCCCACGCCATTGTTCAAAGAAACAACCAAAGTCCTCCGGAAGCACACTCTGTATATGACACCAATCTAATACCTGCATCCATACACACCATGAAAAATAGCAAGAAAAAAGTAAGTGTGATTGGGATTCAACCTGTAGGCAGCAAAAGGGACACATCGCATGTTGAATTGGAATAATCCTTTTATCGACTAGGAAGCGACCAGTCTTAAGTTTCCCCAAAAAAGCAAACCACATAGTTAACTGTGCTCGTGGCGGAACATATTTATGCCAGATGAATGGGACAACCGTACGAGGGATAATCGCCACCGATGATGCATATAACTGATCCTTAATTTGATCAATCGGAAAATTCAAAACATTTGCGCCCCTCCAAGTAACCTCATCATTCGCCTGTCGTATCGGCTTATGAGCATCAATAAGAACCAACAAACGGTCATAATCCACTAATTCCCACTCATATAAGGTGCGACGCCAATAAAGCAACCATTCCCAAGAGTCCTCATGCCAATCACCCATAGCCCTAATAACTGCACTCTGTTGTAGAGAAATCAAGAATAGTCGAGGAAAAGCAACCTTCAAAGGGCCATCCCCACACCATGTGTCATGCCAAAATAAAATAGATTCCCCATTCCCTACTTTCAGCAACATACCCCCCTCAACAATGTCACGAATACGTGTCACTTCCCTATCCGAACTTATAATTTGAGACCACATACCATCCTTTACATCTTTAAAGTTCTCAGAAGATGCTTTAAATCCTTTTATATTATGAACAGACATTAATATATGCTTCCAAAGAACATTATTACACTTAGAAAATCTCCACCACCATTTAAATAAAAGAATGAGGTTTTTATGCATTATATTACCAACTCCAAGGCCCCCCGTATCTTTCGGAAGTGCAATAGAATCCCAACAAACCGAAGGTAAAGCCATCGATCCCGCACTACATTCACCCCAAAAAAAACAACGTTGAAGCCGAATAATGTGTAGAGCAACAGATCTAGGCAACTTAAACATACTCATGAAGTAGATCGGTAAACAATTAAGCACACTACGAATCAAAGTCAAACGACCCGCCCTAGAAAGGGTTTTGGCTTTCCAGGAAGCCAATCTACTCTTAATATTATCCATTATCGGTTTCCAAGCTGACACTCTAGACATATTAGCACCCAAAGGAAACCCGAGATAAGTAAAGGGACACTTTTGATGTCTACATCCAAAAGAAGCAGCTAAGGTATTTACCCAATCATGATCACCCGAATTCCACGAAATAAAACAAGATTTACTATAATTCAAATACAGCCCAGACATGACAGCGAAAACAACCGAAATGCGGAAATAATTAGTAATACAAACAGGATCATTAGGAACAAATATTAATGTGTCATCGGCGAACTGTAAATGTTTAATAGGTATCTGATTATATCCAATCCTAATTGGTTGAATCAAGTTAATAGCTTCCGCTTTTTTCAAAAAACATACCAAGGCTTCACTAACCAATATAAAGAGATAAGGGGAGAGGGGATCACCTTGTCGTAAACCCTTACCCATAGTGAATGGTTTGAGGGGCGAGCCATTAAGGATAATAGACATCGAAGCTGTAGAGACGCAATTCATTATCCACCGAATCCACTTAACATCAAAACCCATCTTAATCATAACTTGTTCCAAAAAATCCCACTTAACCGAGTCATACACTTTTTGAAAATCTAACTTCACTAAGGCACCAGAGATTTTCCTTTTACGCAACCAGCGCAATGATTCATTAGCAACAAGAACACCATCTAAAATCTGCCGATCCATAATAAAAGCACTTTGAGAATTATCTATTAAAGGAGCTAACACCTCTTTAAGACGAAAGGAAAGTATCTTGGAAATAATTTTATATATAGCGCCCACCATGCTTATCGGCCGATACTCCTCAATAGAGGTAGGTGACAACACTTTCGGGATGAGGGAAACCCAAGTAACATTCAAACTCTTCAACGAACGACCATAAATAAAAAACTCTAAGACACTAGTAGAAATATCCTCACCAATCGTAGCCCACATCTCTCGAATGAATTTAAAATTAAAGCCATCGTAACCCGGCGCTTTATCGATACCACACGCCTACACAGCATTACGTATTTCATCTCGGGAAGGTATAGCTTCAAGGGCCCGCGACTGTTCCTCCGATATTTGCGCATGATCTCCCAAATCAAACTCAAATTTTGGAGAGGTAGAAGCCGAGAACTGTTGTTGAAAATATGTCTGTACTTCAGATTTAAGGCGGGTGGGATCAGATACCATTCGGCCATTAATATTAAGCATCACAATTTCATTCCGCTTTCTCCGAAACTGATTCGCTGCATGAAAAAACTTAGTGTTATGATCCTTGAGTCGAATCCCATATGTCCTAGCCTTTTGTCTCCAAGTACGCTCACGTCTGAGAAGCCAAGTTTGGAGCTGACTTTCAGCTGCTCTCAATCTAGCTCCCTCAATTATATCCAGATCACGATCATCACTCAGACGTTCCAAACCATGTATAACTCCCTCAAGCTTATGAATGTGTGAATCCATTTCCCCAAAAGTTTGCTTACTCCAACCCCTTAAAGCACCCTTGATAGTTTTAAGCTTATTCTGACAGGACAAATTGGGAAGATTACTCCACTCGTTCTCAACAAATTCTTTAAATCGTGGATGTAAAAACCAAGCATCAAAGCACCGAAATGGTTTCGGGCCCCAATTACTACCCTCTGCACACCGAAGTAAAAGAGGATTATGATCCGACCCTTGTCGAGGCAACCCACTAAGTCGAAGATGCGGAAAAAGTCGAAGCCAATCGTTACAGCACAATCCCCTATCAATTTTACTCTTAGAACTGTTCCTCCTCCAAGTGAATTTTAGTCCATGTAGAGGGAGCTCAAGCAAACCCATATTCTGGATCCAATTTTCAAAAATGCGACTACTCAAAACACAACGAAACGAGCCAACACGTTCACAAGGAAGTCGAACAACATTAAAATCCCCCATAATTAATTTAGGTTTATTAATAGGAGTAAGAATAGCTTGTATCTCATCAAAAAAGCGAGCCCGTTCTTCCCTTGCATTCGGACCATAAGTAAAACCAATACAACAATCCGTATTTACCATGCTCACATTACCTTCCAAAATCAGCCACCGATCCCCTATATGTGTATTTGTAACTTGGAACTGTAGAGGGTCCCATACAGCCACTAAACCGCCCCCATAAGTCGGACTAGCAAAAGACTCACAAAAAGCATAATCATCACTACCCCAAATCCTTCTAAGTCGAGTACCAATTGTATGACGATGTTTAGTTTCAATCAATCCAAGAAGATGAAATTTATATTTAATCACCAAATTACGAATTGTAATCGTTTTTTCACCTTTCCCAATACCTCGTATATTCCACGCTAAACAATTCATAGTTCACGCAAGAACACCAAACGACACTGAAATCAACAATCCGGGCAGCAGTATGTCCGAGCCGTCTCCCTAATGGCTACCCGCTTTGATCTCCTAAGCTCCGTCATAACTATATTTTCCTCTAGACTAAAAATCCCAATAAGATTTGCTGCATCCCATGTTCGACTTAATTCAGACGGATGTGATGATGGTTGGATGCACTCTATATCTTGTACTCCATTTTTCCTCGGTCTACCCCGTGGCCTAGGTTTAACCATTGGGTCAGATTCAGAATTGGCACCAACTCCATTGCAAACAGTATCCACGCGTTCACATTCCATAAACATCGGGTCCTCACGATGACAATATAAATCATCTCCCATACAAAGGTCATCACAATGGTTATCACAGCTAGATAGTAGTACATCTGGAACTGCACTCAAAGGCCCACGAGATACTGTCACTGAAGGTGCTGTATCATTATCCATTTTAGATAATGATATGTCATACAATGCCACTGTACTCATCAAATTAGGAGAATAATCCAATAACTCCAAGAACATAGGATCCACTCGATTTTGTTCAAATATACCCTCCGTAGAGCGATCCCTGCAAAAACCCATTTCATATTCCAAATGCCAAACAGTCGTACTTTCCCCATCTCGTATATACCGGTGCGGTTCAATATATAGACTATTAAGTTGCAAGTCCTCTTCCTTTCGGGCAGTAGAAACCGAACCTAAACCCTTGTCCATAGGCCCTTCCTTAAGTCCCTCATCCTCCTCCTCATAACAAGCCATTCTCTTATCAATAGTCTCACTAACAGTGGAGCACGGACACCCATCCACCTCTTTCACCCACACGTCACATATCCCACTCCCCCAATCCAAACTCAACCGTTCATCAATTCTTTGTGGACATCTAGATTGTATTAATGTCCTAGCACAGGTAAGACTATTAAAACCCATATAGTCATGATCAAGATATAAGAATTTGCCCCATCGTTCACACACTAATCGAAACGTATCCGGAGACCAACACATAGGGTGAACCCCACTCCAATCGAGCCAAACAAGCCTATCCTTAAGGCATTCCTTATCCTCCCACTTCCTTATATCTAAGGCAAAGAGTCTTAATGGTGATTTGTCCGCCAAAACATCCCGTAGATGAGCCTCATCATCAAAGAACATAACAAATTTAGTAGGGGAGAGGGATGACAAACATGAAAAATGAACATTCATACCTTGAACCAAGGATATCACCACAGCCGGGTCCATATACTCTTTAAGAGTGATCACCACTGCCCTAGCTAGCCGTTGTGCCATAGTCGGATTGACTATAACTTTGATCACATGTTGCGGCTGCTCTTTGGATCCTTCTAGAGGCAAATCCGCAGTATACACATGCTCTATATGGTGGCACCCCCGTCCCATCACGTTGATCAGAATATTTGCTATCTACCTTTACCCCCATTAGGACCTCAGAGTAGCGTCTTTGGTCTCGGTGTGAGGATGAGATGGTGCGTGGATGTGTAGGGATATTCTTCGGCAGTACCGGCTGTCCTGTGCGAATAGGATTGCCATCTCGCTGATATTTCGCCATAGACACACTCAGTTGTTCACCATTCACCAATACCCCATGTAAATTATCAATAGCCCACTACGCCAAAAGGAGTTATATACAGCACTTGATTTATAGCACTTTTTTCGGTACGCTATAAAAGAATATCAATCTATAGCCGTGGCAACCGCTGTAAAAGAAAAATTCTTAATTATAGCCGTCAAAACAGCTATAAAAACAGAATCCTTATTTATAGCGGTTCCAACAGCTTTAAATATTACCTTATTTATAGTTGTTGCAACCGCTATAAAAAATTGTATTCTATTTATAGTGTTTCCAACAGCTATAAATATAGTTTTCTCATTTATTGCCCTTTCAACCGTTATAGAAAGCAGTATCAAACACTCATCATCTTATTCAACAAGAAACAAAAATTCTCATTTGTTTCATCAAATCCACCCCAAACACCTACACCAAATCAAGATTAACAAGATCACCTAGACGTGAAATTCAAGAAAAAGGAACTTTCAACTGAAATTGAAGGTAATAATAATAATAACAATAATAATAATAATAATAATGATGATGATGATGATGATGATGATGATGATGATGATGATGATGATGATGATGATGATGATGATAATAATAATAATAATAATAATAATAATAATAATAATAATACGAGTAACAATATGCTAATACAGCTAATACTATGCTAATAGTACACTAAAATGGGTTATAATAGTAGTAATAATAATAGCCTTGCAAACTATATCACGAAATACCTCTTGGTCTGGTGGCTGAAGTGGTGTGCTTTGGAACTTGAGGTCTCAAGTTCGAATATTGCTAGGCGCATGATTGTGGAGATAGGAGTTGGCACGCATGGATGGCAGCGCAGGCCTGCGTGGCTCCATGTGGGTCTATACCGACTAACC
>JAAKBH010001368.1:0-21154 GCA_019776075.1 Amaranthus palmeri | reverse complement strand
AACTTTCCAAATTGGGAAAGTTGCCAAATTTAGCAACTAAAAATTCTGGAGGGAAAATTACCCCTCTTTTGATCATCCTCATCAATAATCAATCCAAAACTAAAAAAAAATTAGGCCTTGCATTGGCCAATTTACAATTACATGGATTACAAACTTCAATCATTACAATTTTAATCTAACTAAATTGACTATACAAATTCCTAATTAGGCTATTAAAGGATGAAAAAAATCAGAAGAGTAATTCCAATTCCAAGCTAACCGAAAAAAAATCAGAACAGTCCAGTTCATCCCAAAAAATCAGAACAGTAGCTTTAGTGCAGTTCATCCCAAAAAAAATCAGAACAGTAGCTTCAATATACCAGACCAACAGTGCAGTTCATCCCAAAAAAAATCAGAACAGCAGCTTCAAAGAACCAGAAAACAGTCCAGTTCATCCCAAAACAAAATCAGAACAGTAGGTTCCAAAACAGCAATCTCAAACCCAACAAAAACGATCAATAACATTACCATCATTAGCCAATGGCTTCAGAAAACGAGGAAGAAATACAGGGGGCTTGGTATTTCGGTTCAAACCAATACGATCCACAATCCAGCTCAGAGTCGGAGGAGGAACCAATAGAAAACGATCCAGCAGTGCCACAACTGCCTCAACGTAAGCCAAGGCTTACGAATGAATTGAGGCACCTCATACTACAAGAAATGTTGTCAATCAAAGTGGATGACAACCTTCCTCATGGTACATTTGTCAAAATTGCCAACAAATACGGTTACACACCAAGAACAATACGAAACTTATGGAAGCGAGCAATCGAAAGCAAAGAAGAAAACAAACCATATGTTGTCGATTCCAAGTTTCGTAATTGTGGAAGAAAAAGAGTTGAAGTTCAACCCAATGCACTTGAATCAAAGCCAATGGGTGAACGAACTTGCATAAGAGACGTTGCAACATGTCTCGATTTGGCACCAACAACGGTTTGGCGACTTATTCAAAGGGGGGAAATCAAGGCACACTCAAATCCACTCCACCCTTCATTGACCGATGCAAACAAGGCTAGAAGGGTCGAATGGATTTTAAGTCTAATTCAAGAAGACACCGTCAATCATCATCCGATGTATAAAGCCATGTATGACTTTATACATATAGATGAAAAGTGGTTTTATTTAACCAAAAAAACACAAAGAGTATATTTATCAAACAAGGAGAAAATACCATATAGAGCGGGAAAATCATCCAAATTCATACCAAAAGCGATGTTTTTAGGGGCGGTTGCGAGGCCAAAATGGAATCAACATGGCCAATGCGTTTTCGATGGGAAAATTGGTATATTCCCTTTCATAAATAGAGTTGCGGCACAAAGAAGCTCAATCAATCGTCCAAGGGGGTCTATAGAAATTAAACCAACCGAGTCGGTGACTCAAGAGGTTTATAGGGCCATGTTAATCGAACAACTCATTCCCGCAATACTTAGGAAGTGGCCAAGAGATGGTGCCACAACAATTTTTATTCAACAAGACAATGCAAGGGTACACATCACTAATGATGACCCAATTTGGCAACAAAATAATAGGCGGGGGGGTTTAACTTTCATTTTAACGCAACAACCACCGAATAGTCCCGATTGTAACATTCTTGACTTAGGGTTTTTTAGGAGCATACAATCACTAATGCACAAGAAAATGCCTAAGAACATGAATGAGTTAATTAAGGCCGTGGAAGATGCATACGATGAGTTACACCCAAAAACTTTAACAAATGTATGGATTTCATTACAACATCACATGAATGAAATCCTCAAGGTTAAGGGGTCAAACGATTACATTCAACCTCATCTTGGGAAGAAGGTCCAAGAAGACAATGGAAGACTACGACTACAAGTCCGAGTACCAAGCCAATTAGTTAGGGAGTGTGTTCGATTTCTAAACCCAAACACAACTCCAATCAATCAACAAACCGAGAATGAAGAGGCTGCTCAAAATAGTCAACAAGCATTGGAAGCATATGATTTAGCAATGGAAGAAACACAAACCAACCTTTAAAAAACAGCCCCTCAGTTTATGCTTTTTCATCATTAAAAATCAAATGTAAGACATTTAGGAGCAACTAATTGTGAATCAATCATCAAAAAACAGTAGCCTAGTTCATGTTCATGTAATTACTTCATTACTTAATGAGAAATTCAGTTATTTTGCCCCCTGATTCATCATTGAGGTGTTAAACCTCTCAGTTTATCAATAATCAACACATAATGAAGATAATCACAAAACAATGACTAAACTACAATTATTTGAGTTCAATAAACAAAAAGCTTCTCGACCAAATTGTTCATACATTTTTTTTTCAGAAATTTTAAAGCAAACAAACATGTGCATACATCACAGGGGTTTTACATCTTTTTTTTCGAAAATTAGGGCAAAAAAAAAATTAGGGTTCATCAAAAAATTCCAGTAACCTCGAAATAATCCAGATCAGATTCCAGTAACAACAAAAAAATCAGAACATTAGTTCCAATTCAAGAACAGTAGCAACAGTTCAGTTCATCCCAAAAAAAATCAGAAACCAGCAACCACAGTCCAAAACAGCACAATCAAAAATCCAGAGCAGTTATTAAAAAAAAAAAAAAACGAAATGAGTACAACTTAAACCTTACAATCATAAATCCAGATCACTTGCGTTTTTTAGGGTTTTTTCCAACCCTAGATGCAATAATTTCCTCAGGAGTATCAGGGACAACAGCATTTTCAATGTCTTCTTCAGATTTAACAGGAGTTTTCGGATTTTCTTCAGATGAAGAGGGAGACTCTTTAAAATATTCAAGAACATGAGATGGTAGTTCTTCTTCAGGAGTAGGAGAAGGTAAAATATCACGAAATCTTGAAATAGCATCATCCTCAATTGCCTTTTGGTATGAAAGAAGATCTTTTTTGGTCCAACGTAGTATTTCACCAGAATATGAATGGGATCTACCATTATAGGAACAAGAACAACACTTACCATTGAGACATAAACCTTCATAAAGATACGAAGGTATGGTAGAATCAGTGTTTGATTCATTGTCGGCCATTGGAGAACAAGAACAAGAACACCAACAATGGTGGACGATGAAACAGAAACGAAAAACAGAGGGCAAGATTTTCGAACTCAACCAAATCAAACAAAACGCACCTCAAAATGTTAAGGAGAACTAGATCTACATTTTAATGGAGTTAAAATGGAGAAATTAGGTTAAATAAACAGGGGGGAGTCGATTCAAAAACCATGAAATGGTTTTAAGTTAGAGAGAGAAAGGAAAGGTTAGTTTTCTGGGAGAAGACAAAGAGGATGGCAGGTCATAATGACCAAGGGAGGAAAACGAAAAAATGAAACGGAATCTTCCCAAATCCGTTTTTTTTTTAAGTTTAAATGGGGTTTTGGGGGGTATAAGGGTAAAAAAAAACTTTCCATTTTAGGAAAGTGGAAGAACAAATGGAACTACCCGTTTTAGTAATGTGGAAAAACAAAAAGGAACGGAGGGAGTATTTATTATTTATTATTTATTATTATTATTATTTATTATTTATTTTTATTATTTATTAGTTAGTATTTCTTATTATTATGATTGAAAATTGTATTATTTATTCTTTATTATTAATATTTATATTATGATTAATTATTTATTAGTTACTATTTGATTATTTATATTAATTATTTATCTATTTATATTTTCTATTTATTATTTTCTTATTTAGATTTATTTATTATTATTTATATTTATTATTTATTATTAAATATTATTATTTATTATTTATTATTTATTATTTTTATTTATTATGTATTGTTGTTATTTATTGTTTATAAATTTATATTCTAGTTTAATTTCAATTATTATTTATATTTATTATTTATTCTTTATTATTTATTATTTATTATATTATTTATTATTTTTATTATTTTATTATTTATTATTTATTATTTATTATTATTATTTATTATTTATTAATTTATTATTATATTATTATTATATTTATCTTATTATTATTTTTTTTTTTGTCAAGCATTTTCTATTAACACTAATATAGAAACATGTACATATGGGGTGAAAACCCAGATTTCCAATCGCCTCCCTATATACTGCATCAGTGTGAAAAGTGAGCCCACCTTCTAGGAAGGGTTTCTCACCCTCACTCTTCATGTGCAAAGGAGACGATGGGAAATCTCAAAAAATGCCACAACACGACTATACAGACACGAGTTTATTATGTGCTTATAACATCAACAGCACAAGACAAGCAGCAAAATGGACCATTGCCTAGCTCAAGCATAAAAAAACAATACAAAACGAGGTCCATCAAAAGGGACGCAAATAGTTGCTGGTGTGCTGAATCAGTACAAACAAAAGGTGGGCAGCAACTTCACAAAAGAACCTCTGCTGCTGGGGTGAAGAGTATCAATAGTGGGCAAGCAGCAGCAGCGGAGAGGCGGTAGCAGCAGCTGGAAGACAGCTGCACATACGACAGCTGCACATCAGAACCAGCAGTGGGCAGAGCAGCTTGCTGTTGGGAGTGCAGAGACAGCAGCTAGGGGTTTGGGCAGAGCACTGACAGGCAGTAAGCTGCAGCGACACAAAAGGCAGTACAACCTGTTTCCTGGTGTGTGAAAACAGTAGCTGGATGGGATCATCAAACAACTCAGCTGCGTTGGGAGGAGCTGGGCAGTAGCAGGTACGACGTTCAGCAGTGGTGAGCTCGGAGGCTTGGATCAGCAAACCAACAAGGGAATAGCTGCTGGTGCACGAGACAGGATACTTAGACAGCAAAAGGGACCTGCACAAAAACACAGCATATTATAAAGTTCTCAGCCACTGTGAGATAGGAGTGCTGACCGAAAAGGAGCTGAATCTGGTTTTGGCCTCAAATTTGATGGAATCTACCACCTTGTGAACAGTCGTAATTTTCTTATGCCAGATTGCTTCGTTTCGAGTACGCCATATGGCATAAATCAGGTTGTAGAAGATTGCTATAATGAGTTTCGCTTTTTTCCGGGGCATGTGGCGTTTGCGGAGGATGTCTCTCATGCTCTTGATGTTCCATGTTACCCCCACCCAATTTTTAATGGCTTCAACACATTGATAGCTAAATTCACATTTGAAGAAGAGGTGATTGATTGATTCCGTTTGATTTTCACATATAGGGCACAAATCATCATTCACAACTCCCATATTGAGAAGGCGTTGTTTTGTTTTGAGTCTCTCATGATAAGCAAGCCATACCACAAAGCGGCTTCTTGGAGTGACGGTTTTGTTCCATATTGACATAGCCCAATCGACTTTATCCATATTTCCCATAAGGTCCATGTACACACTATTAATGGAATAGGTCGGTTGCGTCATCCAGTTAGCAAGTTTCTCCTTAACTCGGCATAGTTTCTTGATTACCCAACTCGCCGTGACCGGGGCATTGAAGAGATCCCATCTTCCTCCTTTCATATACACTTCATGAACCCATTTGACCCAGAGTGAGTCTTGCTTAGAACTGATGTGCCATGCAATTTTACCCACAGCAGCTAAGTTCCACACCTGGAGATTGCGGATGCCAAGCCCTCCTTCTCTTTTTGGTCTGCACACCTTTTCCCAATTGACGTTCCCAGGGGATCTGTTGTCGGCTTCTCCGTGCCAGAGATAAGAGCGGCATGTGGCATTGATCTGGTTCACAACTTTCTTGGGGATGATCACAGTTTGGCTCCAGTAGTTGGAGATGCTCATAAGAACGGAGTTCACCAGCTGGAGTCTAGCAGTATATGAAAGTTTCCTAGCGTACCAAGAGCGGATACGAGTGGTCATTTTGTCCACTAAGTAATCACAA
Organism: Amaranthus palmeri; assembly: GCA_019776075.1. NCBI lineage: Eukaryota > Viridiplantae > Streptophyta > Magnoliopsida > Caryophyllales > Amaranthaceae > Amaranthus > Amaranthus palmeri. The sequence continues at coordinate 15,316 of JAAKBH010001368.1, read as the reverse complement.
TCAGCTGCTGTGTACCTTTTGGACGTAAGAGGCATGCCTAGGTATTTCACTGGAAGGCGCTCAAGAGAGAACCCAAAGGAGTTAGCTGCTGAAGACCTGAAAGCATCAGTTACCCCTGCAAGGTAAATTCCTGATTTAGCATTGTTAGCGACGAGGCCTGAACAAGCGGAGAAAATATCAACTCCCTGGTTGAGCAACTTAATGGAGTGGAGATCTCCTTTGCAAAACAGCATGAGGTCGTCTGCGAACACAAGGTGGTTTAACTTTAACTTGGAGCATCTGGGGTGAAAGTTGAAGCTCTCAATATTACCAACCACTTTGAGGATCCTGGATAGATATTCCATGCCAATCACAAAGAGTAACGGGGACATTGGGTCACCTTGTCTAACTCCACGCTTAGCCTTGAAGGATTCCATGGGTGAGCCATTCACAATCAGGGAATAATGGGTGGAGGTAACACATGTCATAATTCTCTTGATGAATAAAGGTGGGAAGTTGAGAGCTACCATCATGTCCTTCAAAAAGTCCCAGTTCAGAGTATCATATGCTTTCCTCAAGTCCATTTTAAGGAGGCAACTGGGGGCACAGTTTTTCCTTCCATAGTGCTTCACCACATCTTGACATAACAGAATATTATGGAGTATGCTGCGCCCTTGCACAAACGCGCCTTGGTTAGGGCTGATGATGGAGTCCAGGACAAGTTTGAGTCTACTGCATATAAGCTTGGAAATGCATTTGTATATCACATTACAACAGGATATGGGGCGGTAGTCACCCGGGCCATTCGGATGTTGTGACTTGGGGATTAAGGTGATAGCAGTGATGTTCCAAGTCATAGGTAAGGTTCCAGTGTCAAAGAAGTCTTGGATTGCTCTTACCACATCAGAGCTAACAACAGGCCATGCCGCTTTGTAGAAGCCACTATTGAAGCCATCCAGACCAGGGGCTTTATCATCAGGGATGCTCCAGATCGTCTTCCTTATTTCTTCCTCAGAGAAGGTCAAGGATAGGAGGCTATGTTGGGCTTGAGAGAGTATTGGTCCCTGATTGATGAAGTTCATGTTGATGAGTTGTCTACCTTCTTATCAGCACAAAGGAGGTCCTTGTAATAATTCTGGAAGATTTGGCGTATACGCTCTTGATTACTGGTGACCTCATTACCCATATGGAGAACATTGATGGTATTGGATCTGACTCTATGTTTGATGGATTGGTGGAAAAATTTGGTATTATCATCCCCCAATGTTAGCCAAGCAATCTTGGCCCTCTGACGTAGAGCGGAATCTCTATCATCTTTTGCTTTCCTGAGAATCTTAGCCATCTGATATTCAATATTAGTAAAATGAGCATTAGTTGGGTTAGAATGTACCTTCTCTTGGGCTAGAAGGAGGTTTTCTTCCGCTTTGGAAACCGCAACTTGTTCATCACTCTTGAAATTTTGGATACAGTGGCGTTTGAACTTCTTCAGTTTCAGAATGATTTGGTGGCTTGTTGAGCCTTGAGTGGGATTGTTCCAGATGTTCTGAATAGCCTCTATAAAATCCTCCCTTTTACCCCAGTGGTTGAAGAATCTGAACATTCTAGTCTTCTTAGGAGGATCAAAGAAGTGTACCAGCATGGGTGTGTGATCAAACTCCCCTTCAGGAAGGAAGGTTGCTTCCGATGTAGGAAAGGTGGATTCCCAAGCTTGGTTAGCTAAAACCCGATCAATCTTGCTTAAGACTCTGGCGGTGCCCTGTTGTTTATTGGTCCATGTGAAGAATCTGCCTGTGCTTTTGAGATCATGGACTTCACATGTATCCATACACTTACGAAGGGGCTCTAGTTCTGTGGGGCGCGGCCTTTGACCAATTCTTTCATCAATATTTGCAATACAGTTAAAATCCCCCATAATGATCCATGGACCATCGATATGTGCCTTGAGACCCTCAAGCTGTGAGAAAAGGTCTTCTCTACCTTTCTTGTCGCTAGCTCCATAGACAAAAGAGCATAGGAAGTGTTCACCAACAAGGGGAGTAACTTCCAAATGTATTACTTGGCTACTACAGTGCTTAATGTCGACCTTGATTTCGTCACTTTTCCAAGCTACAATGATACGTCCACCCTTATGACATGCTAGGTTGTGGGTGAAACACCAGGACGGGCATAGTCTTTGGTAAAGGGCTCCTAGGCCTTGCCGCTTTACCTTAGTTTCAAGGAGACTAAAGAGGCTAATATTATGGCTAGATATGAACCTCGCCACTTGAATTTGCTTGCAAGCCTTATTTAGTCCCCTTACATTCCATGTGAGAATGCTATTCATGACCATCGATGGGGTAAGCCCCCAGCGCTTTAATAGGGAGTGTGATGGTAGATGTATCTTCCCCAGCATTATCAACATCCTTGGCGAGGGCGGCAAACGGATTAGGGGATGTTATCATCTCATGTTGTTGATGACCTCTAGGGCTCCTAGGTCGAGGGGGGGCATCTTGTTCATCCTGGGCCCTGGGAGGGGTTTGTTGCTTAGTAACACTGTTGTCTGATTGTATCCTATCAGAGGGTGGTGGTTTCTGCTTATTATTTATTATTTATTATTTATTATTTATTATTTATTATTTATTATTTATTATTTATTATTTATTATTTATTATACTTACTCTTTGATCTGATTTAATCATCGGAGGGCTTTTCCGGGACATAAGCCCCCGGTTTAGTCTTTTTTGTGGTTGCAGGTATACCACTTGCAGCAGATGGATCATCACGCTTCGCTTAATTCGAAGGTACACCATTCTATCCCCTTTTTTCTTTATTATTTATTATTTATTATTTATTATTTATTATTCATTATTCATTATTTATTATTTATTATTTATTATTTATTATTTATTATTTATTATTTATTATTTATTATTTATTATTTATTATTTTGTTTATTATTTATTATTTATTATTTATTGTTTATTATTTATTATTTATTATTTATTATTTATTATTTATTATTTATTATTTATTATTTATTATTTATTATTTATTATTTATTATTTCTTTTTGCCAAAAGTTTTTCCATTAAACACTTACCAAAACTATACAGAAGGGGTAGGCAAGCCAGATTTCCAAGAGGATCCCTATCATTGCATCAGTGTGAAAGAAAAGCCCACCTTCTAGGAAGGGTTTCTAATCCTCACTCTTCATGTGCACGGGAGCCACTAGGAAATCTCAAAAAAAATAAACGCCACAGGCGGCGCATAATTACAAAGCGCATCCTATGAGACCTTTACAGCATATATCATAGGAGCCAACTAGAATCTCTAAAAGGACTGAACGAAATAAAACAAACACCCTACTCATGGGGAGGGGCTCAAAAAACCTGTAAAGTACCCAAAAAAATAACAATGGCTTTACACATTGGGTCTACCAAAAGAACAAAACAGACAACCAATTGAGGGGGCTGCTTCAAGACACTCAACAGAATGCATAAACCCAGGGGGACAGAGGTTACTCCCAAGCTACTGCATTGGAAACGTGCTACCTGCTGCTGGTGTGCAAGGGGCTGCTAAGGGATCTACTTATGTGTGCACAAAGAGGCAGCAGTACAGCAGGTGCTACTTGTTATCTACGATCAAACAGCAGTACAGCAGCTGCAGATCTGCTTCAGGAGGGGCTGGAGCAGCACTGAATACAACACAGCAGCATGTGATGGCAGCCTATGGACAGACAGCAGCTGGATGGCTCAGTATCAATGTTGCTGCTGGGGGAAGCTGGGCAACACACAGAGTGGTAGTCAGCAGCAAGAAAGGGGTGCACCAGGTGGGCAGACAGCAGCAAGTGGCCTGCATCAGAACACCAACAGAGGAGCATGCTGCAGCTGCTGATGCAACGAGGCAGAGGCTGCTGATAGGTGTTGCACACAGCAGAGCAGGCTTTGGCAAAGAAACACAACCCAACAGCTGATCAACAGGAACCTGCACATACAACACAACATATTATAATGTTCTCAGCCACTGTGACGTAGTAGTGCTAACCGGAAAGGAGCTGAATCTGGTTTTGGTCTCGAATCTGATAGAATCTATCACCTTCTGAACAGTCGTAACTTTCTTGTGCCACATTGCTTCGTTTCGGGTACGCCATATGGCATAAATCAGGTTGTAGAAAATTGATACTATAAGTTTCACTTTTTTCCTAGGCATGTGGCGTTTGCGGAGGATGTCTCTCATGCTCTTGATACTCCAAGTTACCCCCACCCAATTTTTAATGGCTTCAACGCATTGATAGCTAAACTCACACTTGAAAAAGAGGTGATTGATTGATTCCGTGTGGTTTTCACATATAGGGCACAAATCATCGTTCACAACTCTCATACTAAGAAGGCGTTGTTTTGTTTTGAGTCTCTCTTGATAAGCAAGCCAAACCACAAAGCGACTTCTTGGAGTGACGGTTTTGTTCCATACTGACATAGCCCAATCTACTTTGTCCATATTTCCCATAAGATCCATGTACACACTATTAATGGAATAGGTCGGGTGAGCCATCCAACTAGCAAGCTTCTCCTTAACTCTGCAAAGTTTCTTGATTACCCAGCTCGCCGTGATCGGTGCATTGAAAAGATCCCACCTTCCTCCTTTCATATACACTTCATGAACCCATTTGACCCAAAGAGAGTCTTGCATAGAGCTGATGTGCCAAGCAATTTTTCCCACTGCGGCTAAATTCCACACATGGAGATTGCGGATGCCTAGCCCTCCTTCTTTTTTTGGTCTACACACCTTTTCCCAATTAACATTCCCGGGGGATCTGTTGTCGGCTTCTCCGTGCCAGAGATAAGAACGGCATGTGGCATTGATCTGGTTCACAACTCTCTTGGGAATGATCACAGTTTGGCTCCAGTAGTTAGAGATGCTCATAAGAACGGAGTTCACCAGCTGGAGTCTAGCAGTATAGGAGAGTTTCCTAGCATACCATGAACGGATACGAGAGGTCATCTTGTCTACTAAGTAATCGCAATCAGCTGCTGTGTACCACTAGTACAAAAATGGCTTTAAGTAACACTAATTGGTAACACTTTTTGTAATCTAGCTTTTAGAAAATATTAGGTAACACTTTTGAAACACTTAATCTTTAAGTAACATAATCATGTAACATTTTTAGATAAGTAACACTAATAGGTAACACTTTTTAATTTGGTAACACTAACATGTAACACTTTTTAATTTGGTAACACTAACATGTAACACTTTTTAATTTGGTAACACTAGCAAGTAACACTTTTTAATTTGGTAACACAAACATGTAACACTTAGAAAATTGGTAACACTAATATGTAACACTTTAAAAATTATTAACACTAATATGTAACACTTCTACAAATTGGTAAACACTAATGTGTAACACCTTAAAATTTGGTAACAATATTGTGTAACACTTTTAAATTTGCATTTTTATTGTATTAACACATTTGCAACAATATTCTACTTAAGTTTTAGTTTTTTATCTAAAAACTAAAATTTCAAAATAGTTAGTTTTCACTTATTTTTCTTTAATATTCTGATTTAATATAATTATCCAAAATATTTTTTTAAAAAAACTTATTCAATCTACTTTTTTATAATAAAAAGAATAAACAATCTTAAAACAATTTGGTTTGAATATACTTCCTCCGTTCCATAATACTTGCTACATTTCACTTTTTTATGCAATCCAATGCACAATTTTGATCATTAATACCATAAACTTCACTTATTCAAAAATTATAAAAATTTAATATCATGAAAGTATGCGATTAGACGATTCAAACAAGATCCGCACTTGACCATATTTTTACTTACACATTAATCGCAATATGTAAAATAAACTTGAACGATGAATAGTGCACAAAATTGAAATGTAGCGAGTATTTCGGAACGGAGGAAGTATTACATATGATAATGAAAAAGAAGAGCGAATATGATAAACTTTTGGAAAATTTAACTTTATAAATCCCAACTTTTGCTCGTTGTCTTTAAAAAATTCCACCTTTTAATTATGTTTTAAAAATCCGACCCTTATATTGGTCGGATTTTTAAAAAAATAATCAAAAGATGAATTTGTAAAAGACAACGAGCAAAAGGTGAGATTTCTTAAATTAAAATTTTCCTAAAATCTAAAATCCTTAAAAATAAAATCGAATTCTTCATGGAGGAGTACGATTCAAAATTAGTATCCAAATCTAAACTACCGAAAATCCCTAAATTGAAGATTCATTAGATTTGAAAACCGCCATAAAGTTTCATAGCCTCTTCGCTTCTCTCGAAGCCTCAACATATCAGACAATCCCCCCTTCCATCTATCGATTGAAGCCCCATTAGACAGTTTCTTCGTTCAGTAATTCACAGATCGGTCACCCGTTATCGCGTCCATCATCTATTCCTATAGCTTCTATGGTATGAAATTTCTGTTTTCAATATCTATTTGATAATGTTTTCTTATTAATTTTTCAAATTGATTGTTAATTATACTAATTCTTATTATCAGTTAAAGAATTTGGTTTCTTTATCTTCTTCTTTATAATATTTTTGTTTGTTCTGCAAGTGCGTTTTTCAGTTATGGTGCTAGACTATGTGGATTTCAAAAGATTTTAATACATTTCTTTAGCTTCTTATTCGCAGTTTAGGAAAGAACCTGCCAATTACAGGGCGTAACTGATATGCAAGAGGCTTCGACGACTTCCAAACCAGGGAATTCACCTTGCAAAATAAGGTCTGAAAGAGAGCTTTTACCAATTTAGTACATTGTTGAGTCAGAAGTTCTAATTCTTGTGTGGGTTTTTTTACTAAGTAAATTGATAACTAAGAATACATGCCTTGGAAACGCAGACTTAATATTTTTTAATTATTTAGTCCGTATTAGACTGAGTTAATCATGTCTCCACAACATGTGTATTGTGGTTTTTAATTGACCTTGTATCTTTATTAATGTTGACGAGACTATATAGAAATTTTTTTGGTGATGTTGTAGCTATCTGTTTGTGATCTACTTGATTATAAGCTGGATTGGACTTGTTTATGATTATGAGCAGCATCTTTAAATAATATAAGTATGTAAAATACAAGCTTGCAAGATAAGAATTGAGTTGTAAATTGTATATGCTAATTGATAGCTTGCTTATAGACACATAACACTAGTCGATCACACTCACAAACCTACACTAAGTGAACCACTGATCTGCAGAATGGAGTGTAGAGTTGGGTATTATCCTAACTTAAATTTATTTATATAAGAAATTTCATCAAATATCAAGTAGAAGTGATTTCGTGACACATTACTTATTAACTTCAATATTCCTGATTCGAGATCGATTTCACAAACTGACATATAGCTGGCTGTGATTCTGTGATGGAAGTATTATTTTTAACGTGGTATGAAATATGGATATTAACGTGGACCTTTGGTCGACGTTTATTCAAATATTAACAAGATATGAAATGTCATACAAGTATACAACTGGTTGTCATTCTGTGATGTAATTTTTGTTTTTAAAATATAAAAATAGTTCAAAATACAAAGGAGGTGCTGCCGAAATTGCTTATAATGAAACTTAGTTGGTGTAAATAGGTTTTTTTTTTTTGTTTTGTGGATTGTTTTTTTTTTTTTTGTAGGTTTATTTGGTTTGGTTTTATTGTGGTTTATTAATTGTCATCGAGCGGTGTTTGTTTTGTCATTTATAAGGATTCATCTTATAACTTTTTTGATATGGTCTTTAATTTCAATATTATGCTACAGGTTCAACAGGGGAGAATGGAAACAAAACATATTAGTGATGATGAAGCTGCATGCGAGCAAGAAGCACACATAGATCACAATGAAAAAGAGCAATAAGAGATTATTAGTTTTACACTATATTTTCTATTTTAGTTGTATAATCAAGTTCTTACAAACATATATAGATATAATTTGTATATTTTAGTGGATTAATCAAGTTCTTACGAACATATATAGATATATTTTGAATATTTTAGTTGTATAATCAAGTTCTTACGAACATATTATTATTATTATTATTATTATTATTATTATTATTATTATTATTATTATTATTATTATTATTATTATTATTATTTTTGGCAAAGTAAATTTTATAAAATGCCAGAAAAATAGCCGAAGCTTACAAAAGCCCACAAGACTGAGAAGACGACCCAAACGTAGCTTCTGAGGGACAGGCCCCTCGTCATTCGCTAGTCGAGGAAGTCGACTCCAAAAAAAGGAAAATTTTCCTTGATACTACAGATGCTATGTCCTAACATATACAAGAGGTTTTGGGTCAATCTTGACCAATCGAATACTAAAGAGTTTCATACATTACAAGAGGTACAAAATACAAGGAGCCAACTAGTCCATCTCTAGCAAAGAACATGGCAGCAGCCTCTCACAAAATGGTCCAGCAGTATTCCATCACTCCATACACTCCCCACTCATCAGAACGGGAGGCAGCAGCTATCATATACTAGTGCACAGGAGCATCAGTTAGGCCAGCACCATTGGCTAAGTGCTCAACATTCCAAGGGAGGCAACAGCATTGTGCCACTCCAAAACAGAAATGTTAGGCAGCTCAAACAAATTTACAAGAACCATTATCAAGAACCAAAATCTACCAAAAAAAAAACAGAGAACAATGCTCAGTACTTAAACAGGGCACTTAGGGCCATTGTGATTTGACCCAAGATTATTATTATTATTATTATTATTATTATTATTATTATTATTATTATTATTATTATTATTATTATTATTATTATTATTATTATTATTATTATTATTATTATTATTGTAAGTGATACATAATCATAAAGTGTTACATTAGCTTAATTGATTAAATGAAAAAGTGTTACCTAATATGAAAAAAATGTTACATAATCATCAACAAAGTGTTACATAAAGTAGTCCAAAGTGATACATTATTGCAAAGTGCTACATTAGCTTACTTGATGAGATTAAAAAGTGATACCTAATGATAATAAAGTGTTACATAAAATATAATAAGCAACATTATGAGAGTGATACATATCAAAAAAAAGTGTTACCTAAACTTATTTAAAGTAACACTTGCAAAAGTGTTACCATAGGCATGTAAAGTGTTACCTAAGAGAATAGGTAACACAGGCAGATGTAGCACCCAAAAAAGTGTTACCTTAGGTCTATAGTAACACTTTCAGTGCTTTATGTAATACTTTTTGGGTGTTACCTAAAGCCAATTATGTAGTAGTTTTTGGATGTGAGAGGCATGCCTAGGTATTTCATGGGGAGGCGCTCGAGAGAGAACCCAAAGGTGTCAGCTGCTGAGGACCTGAAAGCATCGGTTACCCCTGCAAGGTAGATTCCTGATTTAGCATTGTTAGCAACGAGGCCGGAACAAGCGGAGAAAATATCAACGCCATGGTTGAGCAACTTAATGGAGTGCAGATCTCCTTTGCAAAACAGCATGAGGTCGTCCGCGAAAACCAGGTGGTTTAGCTTTAGCTTGGAGCATTGATGTGCTCGATTTAGAGCACATTTATATCCCCATTTTGGTGTCGAGTCTCGTCGTTTCTTATTGTTTTTATATATTTTACACTCGATTTTATTTTGTTCTTGTCTCCGCGGTGTTTCGAGGTTATTTCAGGTATTTTCGGAGATTTCGAGGTGAAATAGATCGAGTTCGAGGCTTAAGCATCATAATCGAAGAAGACGCACGCGTTTCGAGTCATTCGCGAAGGCCTCGTTAAAGTTCGACGCACATTTCGAGACATTCGAGGAGGCCACGCTAAAATTCGGAGTATATATATATATATATATATATATATATATATATATATATATATATATATATATATATATATATATATATATATATATATATATATATATATATATATATATATATATATATATATATATATATATATATTTGCCAATTGATTTGTATTACATACCAAGAAGGAAACAAAAGAAAAGGAATGGGCTGGAAATTAACTCCACCCAAACCGCCCCAAAAACGCAATCGCTCTTACAAAAAACCACGAGCGAAAGCCTAAAAAACAAAACCCCAAAAACATCCTACCTAGTTACAAGCATATCTACCATTCTAATGTTTATCCTTCCTGCAATTCTAAAGACTATACAATCAATAATCTCCTTCAAACTAGCTGTGTGGTTGTCAAAAGTTTTCCTGTTTCGTTGTTGCCATATACTGTAAACCATCTCCGTCCATATGCCTACAATCAATTTAGCTCTATCTGTCTTTTTCTTGTTGATTTTGGCCATCATCTTGATCTCGTCTAGGAAGCTAGGAGTATCGATGGGATGCTGGAGGAAACTGAAGACTCTTTCTCTCACTTCTTTGGTGTAGGGACAGGCATGGAGGAGGTGGTGAACCGTTTCGGTGGCCCCGTTGCACATGACACACTGATCATCCGTAATGTTCATCCATTTGCCCACTCGATCCTTTGTGGCCAGTCTGTTTTGAATTGCCAGCCACGTGATGAATTTCGCACTAGGAATCGCTACATTTTTAATCATGATGTTCCCCCAAGGAACATTTGGATCATCTGCGATCATCATATCATACACTCTGCCAATGGAGAACTTGTTATCTGTTGCAATGCTTTCCCATCCTCCGAGTTTCTCAACCACCTCTCGCTGTTTGAGGATCTTTTTGAAGCTCCAAGAATCATGAATTGATGTCGTTGCTTCAGAGAGGTCCTGAGTTTTAAGATAGTAGCTGTGAACCCATTTGACCCACAGATTCTCCTTCCGCTGCGCAAGATTCCAAAGATGCTTTATCATTGCAGCTTTATTCCACATATACATGTTACGCAAGTTGAGGCCCCCTTTTGCATAAGGAAGCACCATTTGATTCCAGGACACAGCAGCTTTCCTAGATAAACCCTCTTTTCCCAGTCCAGATGAAAGATCGACAAACACTTTCTACCATCTTGATCAGCTTTTTGGGAAGACAAAAGATTTGGGCCCAGAAGTTCTGCATACCTCTAATAACACTTCTAACCAGTTGGACACGCCCTGCATAAGAAAGGAGTCTCGATGACCAGTAGCCAATTCTGCCTGTTATCTTATCAACAAGAGGTCTACAATCCCTGGAGTTAAGTTTCTTGGAGTGGAGGGGAACCCCCAGGTACCGGAACGGGAAATCACCTTCTTCCATGTTAAGGTAACCCAAAATCCTCTCTTTGATCTGAGTATTCACCCCTGATATATATATATATATATATATATATATATATATATATATATATATATATATAATATATATATATATATATATATAATATATATATATATATATATATATATATATATATATATATATATATATATATATATATAATAATATATATATATATATATATATATATATATATATTTGAAAATTGGGAAATTATTATTATTAACTGAAAAATACCTCCAAAAACTGGGACTTAGGAACATTAAAGCCGCCGGCAATAAAAAACCCCGCGAGGGAAAAAGCCATTTGAATTAAGGGCCTAAGAACCAAGCTCCATCCAAACACAAAGCATAGGGGTATGGTCTATGCCTGAGGTTTAGGACACAAAACTACTAATACCCTAAACAGAACCAACACCAAGTATATGATGTGCCCAACTTATACAGCAGACTATTGGGGCTCCAGAGATATGTCTATACATCATACCAAATAGCTAACATGACACGATGCCAACCAAGTACTAATCCGCTGGGACCACGTCAGTGCCAAGAATTCCTTAGCCCATAGTGCCCCTGATCTGCAAGGAATAAAGAAAGTGTGCCAGGTCCTGGAGACGGTGCCATCAAACTTAGTCTTGTTGCGCTCGAACCAGATTGACCACAAAACACAACCCAGAGTCAACTTCCAAAGCTCACCCCTTCGCCTTCTAGGAGCAAGGTGTCGTCAGGCCTGAATAAAGGGGACACAACTCTGGGGCAATGGCCCAGAAATTCCCCTCCATTGAAGTATCCCCATCCATACCCGCCAGGAGAAAGAACAAGTGAATAAGACATGAGAGTTAGTCTCCAACTCTCCTTGGCAAAAGGGGCATAGGGCCAGTGAGGGGTCAAGTAACCCCTTAGATACCAACCAGTCACCCGTCTTTAGTTTCGACAAACTTGCCATCCATAGGGTGAGGAGCGCTCTCGGAGGGGCCTTAATGCTCCAAATGTATGAAGACACAACCTGTGGAATGACCGGGTCAGAGGGAGCATACAACTTCATCATAATCTCCTTAGTAGGGTATCTAGATCCCTCTGAGCCATGCCATGAAATCCCATCTTCCTGGTGTTGTATAGGAGTACACTGCTCAAGGTGGAGGTGTAGGCGCTCAAGATCCTCAACCTCCCAGTCATATAAACGTCTCCTCCACTGCAGATTCCACACCCACTGGTTATCCTCCCATACGCCCATCTGATATATTGTATGATCCCCCTGAGTGGAAACCCGGAAAAGCCTCTGGAATGCTTGTTTGAGCGTGCCCAAGGAACACCATTTATCATGCCAGAATCTAGTAGTTTTCCCATTCCCCACTGTGACCTGCAAGCCATCTTCAACAATTTCTCGAACCTTTACTGTATCCGTGTCATTAGACATCAGCTGTGCCCACATTCCATGTTTGATACCACCCATCGAGGCTGAGGAAGCTTTCAAGCCTCTAAGATTATGGATCGACATAAGAATCCGCTTCCAGAGCATATCATCTGCACCAGAGAATCTCCACCACCACTTAAACAGTAGTACGAGATTTTGTGAAGAATATTGCCCACTCCCAGACCACCCAAACTTTTTGGGAGTTGAATTGTGTCCCATTTCACAGAAGGAGGAAGCAAGTAATCATTGGCCTTAGTACCCCAAAAGAAGCGCCTTTGCAGCTGGACAATGCGGTGAGCCACTGCTTTAGGCATACGGAACATACTCATGTAGTAAATGGGCAGGCTGTTCAGAACACTCTTAATCAATGTAAGCCTACCAGCCCTGGAAAGCATCTTCATCTTCCAAGATGCTAGTTGGCCCTCAATCTTTGTTATAACCGGCTTCCAAGCTAAGCAGATATTCATATTATCTCCAAGGGGTAGACCCAAGTAAGTGATAGGACATGATTTGTGGCTGCAACCAACACTCAGGGCAATCGAGTTAGCTTACTCTGCATCACAAGGACTCCATGAAATAATACTCGACTTCTCGTAGTTAAGCCTCAACCCAGACATAATGGCAAAAACATCCAAGATCCTGAAATAATTGGTGACGACCCCATTATCCTTGGGCACAAAAATCAGGGTATCGTCAGCAAACTGTAAGTGTTTCAAGTGAACCCTGTTTGTACCAATGTGTACACCCTCAATCAGCTGTAGTCGTTCCGCCCTCTTTAGGAGGGTGACTAGCACCTCACTCACCAGAAGAAATAGGTAAGGAGACAATGGGTCCCCCTGACGCAACCCTTTCTCCATTTTAACCGGTCTAAGGGGGGATCCATTGAGTAACAGTGACAATGAAGCTGTGCCAACACACCTCATGATCCATCGAGTCCACTTACTCCCAAAACCCATGTGCAACATAGTCTGCTCTAGGAACGACCAGCGTACTGAATCATAGGCTCGCAGAAAATCTAACTTTAATAATGCCCCAGGAACTTTCTTCCTCTTCAACCAAGCAATTGCCTCAATCAAAACACCATCAAGTATCTGCCTGTCCCTCACAAAAGCACTCTGGGACTCGTCTATAAGTGGGGCTAGGACCTCCTTTAGGCGCAGGGAAAGGAGCTTAGAGACAATCTTATATAGTGCACCTACCATACTTATCGGTCTGAAGTCATCAATAGAGCCAGGGCTTGGCACTTTGGGTATTAAGGTGACCCAGGTAATATTCACTGATCGCGCATTAGACCCATTTTCCAGAAAATCAATCACAAAGGTGAAGACATCATCTTGAATCGTATCCCACATTTCCCTAATACCTTTGAAATTGAACCCATCATATCCAGGGGCTTTGTCAGTACCACACGCCCATACCGCCGCCTTTACCTCCTCCCTCGTAGGTATAGCCTCAAGAAATAATATCTGAGCCTCAGTAACCTTAGGATGGTCTTCCAAATCAAAAGTTATCTCCGGGACCACCTCTTGTGAAAAACGGGCTGTAACATATCTATTAAGTGCTTCCTTTAACTCCTCAACACCAGAGACCATCCTCCCATCTATCCTCAATTGGGTGATCTCATTTCTCTTCCTCCTGATCATAGTAGAGGCATGGAAAAACCGACTATTATGATCCTTCAGGCTAAGGCCATAAGTTCTGGCTTTTTGTCTCCAGAATCTCTCTCTCTCCTTATCAACCACATAGAGAGATGATGTTGTATCGCACTCAGTCTAGCTAATTCAACTGCCTGTAACGGTCTAGACTCTCCCCTCATGTGTAGGTCGTGGGCCTCCTTCTCCAATTGGGCAATTTTATGATCCATACCCTCAAACTTCTCTTTACTCCATGCTCTCAGTGGTGCCTTTAAGGCCTTCAGTTTAGTGACTATGCCTACCTCTGGTAGATTTTCCCATTCACTACTAAGAAAAGTCTTGAAGTCAGGGTGAAGGAACCAACAATCATACATCCTAAAAGGCTTAGGGCCCCAGTTAAGCCTTCTATCAAGGGATAAGAAGAGGGGATTATGGTCCGAGAAGCTTCTTTTTAGGCCTTCCAACCTCAGATTTGGGAAAGTAGTAAACCACTCAGCACTGCACAGACATCTATCCAGGCGACTTTGGGAACCTGCTTTACCCCATGTGAATTTGACCCCATGTAGTGGCAGGTCAATAATCTGAAGGTCCTGAATCCATTCCTGAAACTCTCTCATACTGAGGACATTACGAAAAACTCCTTCCCGTTCCCGGTCATGCAGAACCTCATTGAAGTCACCAATTAACACTGTAGGTTTGCCCAAGCTACCAAGTAAGGTCCTCAAAGAATCATACATCTGTCTCCTACCCACCCTGTCGTTTGGCCCATAGATAATTCCTATACAGCAATCAAAGTTGTGATTCACAATGTGCCCATCCAGGATGATCCACCTATCCCCGGTAAATCTCTGTGAAACTCGGAGTATATTAGGGTCCCATATGCCTACAAGCCCTCCACTATGGGTCTCCGACGCTAATGGACTCACACCAATCATAACCATCACTGCCCCACATCCGACGAACCCTACGACTAAACGATCGCCTGTGTTTTGTTTCCACAAGCCCCACCAATGATAGTCTATGCAAACTTATCAAATTACGAATGGAGATGCATTTTTTCCCCCTTTCCTAACCCTCGCACATTCCAACATAAGATTCA